>CAMPDV010006406.1:0-23754 GCA_946699065.1 Loxodes magnus | reverse complement strand
GTTCATGCTAAGTTCTTTCCCTTATTTATCTCCATTTCTATTACTTTGTTGTAAGATAATAGATCTGGATTTATTGCTCCTGGCTAGGGACACAGTTTCCCTATTAACTAACATTCTTCACAACTATTTTCTACTCTATCGGTTCCACTATTGTCGACTTTTTGCAAGCATCCTAAAGCATGGTAATTATTTCCATGTGCTAATATTGGCTGCATTAATACTTACGCTAACTTTCTATTCACAACAAAAAGTTCAATATTTATGGCATCAATCACATACAACATATTAGTATTGTCAATCTTTTGCTGCATATTATCCACAATAGGGACATTTTCTTATATCAACTCCTACACTTCTTACAACTTCTCTTGCCTGTATTTATTAAATAATTGTTACTTTTATAATGTTTTCATCTTGGCAATTTCCTGAATGTTTCAGTTACAGACACACTGAGCAAATATTAGCTTGACATTCTTTGCATTTGATATTATTAGTTAATTTAGGTAACTAAAATAAAGCCTAACAATTCATTTATGGACAGTGTCTACATAAGAAACATTACACTAAATCAGAAGCTTAACTTGCTCTTAGATTATTAAGCTTTACTTAATACTCTTTACTTACTATTTCTCAAATTATATCAATATTTCTTTTTTCTGCTCCTTTTACTATAGATGCAGAACATTTTAAGCATACTATATCTTCATTTTTAACTTCCCTTGATCTATTAATAATTCTATTCAACCTTTTAAACATGTAATGCAAAATTGATGATTGCAACTCAAAGTTTTAACTTATGATAAATTAAATTCTCCTTAACATTAGCTACATTTTATACTTTAAGACGAAATATCTTCATATGCTTATACCTCTTTTTTCTGTTTTTAAATTGAAATATCTACCTTTTGCTATATCATATTCATTTTTTAGTTCATAAGACTCTCAACTTATTAAACTTAATCATTTTCCCAAACTCCTTCATATAATTCTCCATTTTATAACTTTAGTACTCCATAACCCTATTTATTCCCATCTATTCACTATCCTTCGAAAATATCTCCAGTTGAATAATAGTAAACTCCTTTTCCATGTTGTTAATTATCTTATCATTCGCCAACATATTTTTCTCCAATTCATTATCCATTTCCTCAAATATAAGTTCCTTTTCCTTATTTTTTATCATTTATTCATTATCCTTCAAATATATCTCCATTGTTTAATTTTAATATTCCATATCCATGTTTTTTATCTTCATATCAATCTCCTTCATAAACATTTCCGTTAAAGAAACAGTAAATTCCTTTACCATACTTCAAATCATCTTTAAAGTCTCCTTCGTAATTATCTCCATTAAGTAAATATAATTTTCCTTTACCATTTATTCTATCTTCATATCAATCTCCTACATATTTATTTCCTTCGTGTTTACCTTTTCCTCATTTAAAAGCACCTTATCCATATCTTTTACCTTACTATCACTGACCTTCATAAATATTTTCATCTATTCATTTGTATATTCCATTACCATGTATTTTCCCATCTTTAAAATCTCCTTCGTAAGTATCTCCATTTGCTTTATAAAGAATACCTTTTCCATTTGCACTGTCATGTTATCAATCCCCAATATATTTTTCTGCCTCTCATTAACTAATAATCCTAGTAAACGTTCCTTTTCCTTATCTTTTATCATTTACTCATTGACCTTCATATGTATTTCCATTCTTAAGTGAATGAATTCCTTAGCCATGTCATTTATCTTCATTTCACTCACCTTAGTAAAAATCTCCGTTTTTTCATTTATATATTCCAATACCGTGCCGTTTTCCATCTTTAAAATCGCCTTCATAAATATTTCCATTTGCTTTATAGAGAATTCCTTTACCGTTCATTTTATCTTCAAAATAATCACCTATATATTTATCACCTTTAAACTAGCTTTCTTCTCATATATAAATACCCTTTCCTTATTTTTTTCCATTTACTCATTATCCATCATATTGAGTTCCATTAGTAGCCTTTATGATTCCTTTTCCGTGTATTTTGTCCTCTTTTCATTCACCTTCATACACTTTACCTTCTATTCATTTATATATTCCAATACCGTGCCGTTTTCCATCTTTAAAATCACCTTCATAAATATTTCCATTTGCTTCATAAAGGACACCTTTACCGCTCATTTTATCATCAAATCAATCACCTATATATTTACTTCCTGCAAGTTAATTTTCTCGTCATATATGGGTACCCTTTCCTTATTTTTTTCCATTTACTCATTCCCCATCATATTGAGTTCCATTAGTAGTTTTTATAATTCCTTTTCCATTTATTTTGTCATCTTTTCATTCACCTTCATACACTTTTCCTTCTATTCATTTGTATATTCCAATACCGTAAGCTTTTCCATCTTTAAAATCGCCTTCGTAAATATCTCCATTTGCTTTATAGAGAATTCCTTTACCGTTCATTTTATCATCAAATCAATCACCTATATACTTTTCCCCTCCTCATTAACTGATAATTCAAGTGTACGTTCCAATTCCTTATTTTTTATCATTTACTCATTATCCTTCATAAGAATTTCCGTTTTTAAATGTTTATATTCCTTAGCCATTCCTTTTATCATCTTTTCACTCACCTTCATAAATATCTCCATTTTTTTAGTTTAAAAGGCCATTTCCATTTCTTTTGTCTTAATTTCAGTCTCCTTCATAAAAATCTCCATTTTGATAGCTGAGTTTTACTTTTGCTTATCTTTTTCCATTTATAAAATTTGCTTAAAATATTTCTCCATTATTATAAATTATCTTTAAATTACCTTATCCAGGCAGTATTTCTTACTTCATTAAAGCATTTTGCTGCTATTCCATCTTCTATCTTTAAGATTATAATTTTCTTTATTTAAACACTTTAAACTTTAGATTTACCAAAAATATTTAGTTAAACTCATATTATCAAACTATTTATTAATAAGCTATTAAATCAAACTTCTAATTATTATATTAAATACCCTCTACAAATAATGCATCTCTCTCAATTCATATCTAGTTCAATAACAATACCTATCTAATTTAATCATACAATCACCTTAATAACATAAAGGACTATCAAATATAAAAAATTTAGTAGTAAAAACGGAATAGACAATTATCCTTTCTAGAAACTAAAATAGGAAAACCAAAAGAAAGGCGGGCAAAGAAAAATAAAAGTAGATGACTAATTAGAATCCAACTTTACTTCCAAAGGCAAAATGATGGTTGGAACGTAACAAGTAGAAGAATTAAAAAAATGACTTATATTAAAAACTATAAAACTAAATCAAATGAAAAATAAATTTCCCGATACGACGAAACCATATATTACCAAAGCGTATAAATAAGAGAATTATAAGTAATATTGATTTTCAGTATAATGAATTAACAATTTTAAGAAAATAAATAATATAAAATTAATTAATAACAGAAGAATAATTTAAGATAATCTAAATCAAAATTACACAATAATCAAATAATGAAATCAGAAAAAACCACAACTTAAATTACAAATAATGAAATATCAGTATTAGAGGTTTAAGATCATAATATAATTAAAAGATTAGAAAAAATAGAAAACAAGATATTTATAAAAATTAATATATAAAAGGGCAGAAGGTCTCAAGAAGTGTTTTTTTCCAGCTCCATAGAAAAAGGAAAGAAATTCAGAGACTTCTAATTCTTCTTCTACCACGTCTTCTTTATCAAAATAATAGTTTTCTTGGCCCTTTAATCCCCTAAATTTTGAAAAATGAAGATAATCTTAAATTGAATAAAAAATTAAATCAACAGAAACTGACTAAATCAAGCGAGATTTTTTACTCCCATAGCCACGATCAAGTAACTACATGAAAAGTGATAACTAAAAATGATGTAGAAATAGAAAAATGATGAATAGCTAATAATAGAATAACTTATGAAATCTATCCGTAACCTATAAGAAGAAGTTTAAATATTAAAGAAAACCAAAAATTATTATAGTAAAGCTAAAACAATAAAGAATGATTAATGAAACAGGAAATCGAAGTGAAACTTTTGGGAGAAAAAATAATTTAACCTTAAACCTTAGCTGAAAATAAAATGGAACTAGAATACATAAAACCCATAGAGATAACTCCTCCAGAAGAATCGTCAAGTTGTGCTACCTGTACAAATCAGGATTCCACACATACAAGAGATGCAAGAAATATTTGGATAAACAGAAAAGAAACAGTGAAGAGATTTGGAGAGAACTGTCAAGAATTTATGTAGACAAGGATGAAAGAATATTTAGAAGGAGGCTTTTTCAAGGGAGTGCCAGAACTCCAAAAAAACTGGGAGTCCCGAACTTTTATTTTAAACCTCAAGGAACGAACTCTGGAGGTATGTATTGAAGGGGTTTAAATTCCCCTGAGATATGAACGTTTAATTTAGTATACTGTTATTATTATAAAAATTAATCAAAATAAGAACTTAAACAATGCTGATATTGTAAATCGAGATTTCATTTATTAAGGAAGTGCATAACTTGAAAAACTGAACGAAAAAGAACAAAAAGAACATAAGCTTAAATTAACAAACTTTAAATTGCATCAAAAGGTATTTATAAGAAAAAAATATTTGCTGGATAGACTGAGAATCAACAGTGGTTGCTTTCTAATTAATCACAAAGATCATGGTATCCATCCTCGTTAAGAAAATAACAGCAAGCATTTGGTTGAGATTCCAAAGAATGTTAAACCCTTTTTTATATTTAACTTATTAAAATAATTATTATAAGATAAAGGATAATAACCTCAGGAATCTTTTGTATAATCAGTTCAGTAAGGGATATCAAATATGTAATATGAATAAAAATAATATAGATTAAAGATTGAAAAATTAGAACATATACTAGGAAAAATAGGCGAAGAATTAAATTTTTAATTTCCATCTTTAGAGAAGGCAATTAATAGCTAGTCGTAAATTGGATATAAAATGGATTAGAATCACAAATAATTTAATTAAATTCTTCAAATGTTAAAATTTTAGTTTTCTTATTCACAATATCAAATAAAAAACTTTAAGAAAAATAAGAATAATAAAAAAAAGAAATTTAAAGAATCAATGGATAATAAGAAAGTAGATCTATGGATATAGAAATAAATTAATAATATCAAAGTGCAAGGGGAAATATTCGCTGTTATGTATGTCAAAAACAGCATCATTATAAAATTTGCTGGTGAAGAAAGAAAACTTTTGAAAATAATAAAAAAACTCAATGAAAGTCATATTTTAAATATGATCTACTTAATCAGGTTTAAATATAGGTAATAATTTATAATAGTAAATTTAGGAGTTTTAAAAATAATTTTTAATTAAAATAGGTTCAGTTTTAAATTCCAATTTATAAGCAAATATAGCGGACTAATGTAGTTCTTTTTTATTTCAAGAGAGATGTTTTCAAGATTTTTGGATATAAAGCTTAATTTGAAACTATTAATTCCTTTTATCTTTAAACCTTTTTATAGTATATATTCTCAATATGTGTTTATTATTTTTCATCTATATTTTAAATTATTATTATTCTGATTTTAATTTCTGTAAAATGTAGTTTTATTTAATTGGTAATTATTAAGCTAGTTTTTTATCCTTTAATTACTTTGATTTAATTCAGTTTAATCTCTCAGATTATAATTTTATTATTCTTATTAATCAAATTAAATCTTACTATACAACTTTTTAATAATAAATTAAGGATAAAATGATAAATATTAATATCATATGAAAAGCTTACTTTGTTATTAGTTTTGGCTAGCAACATTAATGTATTTAAGCATTATTTATTTATTTTCTTTTAAAAGTGTTGTTTTTAGATAATCTCTATAAATATTATGATTATTGCTAAAATTATTGTAGTAGAATTTGATATTTAAACTTTTATATTTATAGCATAATATAACATAATTTATTATTGTGGTGTTACCTTTATTTGGTTTACCACATATTAGTTTATTGTTTTAATAATAAATGTTCAATTCAAATTTGCGTGTATCTTCACTGTCATAAATCTTGTTTACTTTATGATTATTTTTCTTAATTTTTTCTGATAGATTAAATCCCAATAATTTTTTATTGGATTCATTAACTGTTTATTAGATATAAGAAGCTTCTTTGTTAAGTTAGAGTTTTTCTATAAAGTAAGCTATCAAATGCATAATACATTTTTAATATATTTAATCATTATTTTTCTAATATTCTTTTATTTTTATTAAAGTTGATAACGACTCCATATTTTATGTCCTAGCCGCTTGCAATATCAACATACAATTACTCTACGATATTGAATCTCTTATGCTAAGTGCTATTGTTCTATATCCATTAAAGTACTCAGTTATTTTAGTTGCTCTAACTTAGGGTTTCTAGAGATTTAAATTTCCTAAAAGATCTATTATGTCACAGAGATTCTTCCTTAAATTTGGTACAAGGATGAGTTTAGAGCTATTTTATATCGTAATATTTAATTTTCAAATTTTAGAATTTCCATAGTGTTGGTCAGTTCTTATGTTTGGTGATAAAGCTCAGTAATAGTTTTGGTTAAATTTTGATTCTCTATCTAAAAAAGAAAAATTTCTTATATCAATACTGCTAAGAATTATAGGAGTTATTATAGAAATCTGTTATTTCTTAGGTTCCTTTTATAATTATAAACTATTATTTGCTTTTTTATTTTCTTCTAACTTTTATAATTTAAGCTTGCTATTTAATTTAGATTTATAAGTATTTTTTATTTAATAGAAACTATTATTTTTAAAAGCTCTTTTGTTTACTTACTTATTTTGTTTCTTTCTGGAAGAATTTAGATAACATTTAAGTGAGAAAAACTTAAAATATTTTACTTATTTATCCCTAAATTCTTTAACTAATCCATACTATTTTGCTTTGCTTAACTTCTTCAGTTATTAGGTATTATAGATTTTATACTAATTTAAAGAGAGAATAATGTAAATAATCATTTAATTTTACTAATTCAATATAAAATACGGAAATAAAGAGTAATAAAGCAATAAAAGAATTAAAAAAAAGTTAGTAAATAAGGCAGAAAAAAGTTACTGGAATCTTAGTAATAATATTAAGGAAAATGATTACAATTAATCTAAATTGTACTTTGATAATCAAAATGTAAAATTAAATTACTAATTAAACTGTATATGAGTTGCTTGTGAAGATTTATAAGCTTTCAAAAAGCAGGATGAGTAAGATTAAGATTATAAAGAGAGATATGAGAGTTAATAACAAATATCCAATAACTTAATTTAGAATAAATTTATTTATATAAGCAACTTGTTAGAAATAAAGTAATTACACAAGAAAACTGTATCATTAATCTTAATAAATTTAATTAATAAAATGCTATTATAAAATAATTAACTAAAGCTAATAGTGTGGATACTATTAAATAAGATAAAAAATACATTTTTAGAACTTAAATAATAAATTTAGGAAGCACTTAACAACTTAATTGTTCCAAGAGTATGGCATAAATAAAATACAATGAGATGCTAACATTGGTTTTTTAGCATCTTATAAAACGCTACTTTAGCTTTTAAAGAATTAAAAGATAGGATAATCAAAGAACTTTAAGTGAACCCAAAGATAAATAAAAATAGCAATAAAAATACAAAAAAGACAGAAGTCCTAACAACATCAGAGAGATGTATTGAAATAGTTGACGACTTCATAAAAATGAACTAGAAAAAGCAAATATTATTTTTAGTCTTAAATAGATAATATTAATATTTTTTTCATTATACTATAAAATAACTTTATTCTTGTTTTCAATTAGATCAATAAATATTTAGACATTAAAAAACAGATATGTGAAGCATGATGATATGAGCAAGCTGAATACTTCAACTCTATTAACAATTTAATTTAAATAGGAAGGAGCAATTTTTTCAACGATGATCATAAAGAATTTTGGAGTAAGGAAGCATTCTGCGCACAGCAGCTTTTGGATCTTGACAATAGCAAAGAAAGACAAGATCAAGGCATCAAGTAATGCTGTAGGTAATAAATGAGATGGCATATGATTAGGTCTCTTAGGGGCATCACTCTGATATGGTTCTATTAGAAGACAAGATTTTTTAAGGGAGTCATAGTTATAGGATAGCCTTCAAGAAGAATTTTTTTTAAGAATTTAAAAACTTAGATTAAAAAATTGTTGTCCATTGAGGTGTTATAGGTTCTATAATATAAGTTTATTTTATAAAGGCTTTATGAGGAGTTTTATTTAAAGAATGATAATAGCTTAATTATAAATACGTTTATTCTCTTTTATATTTAACTTATTTTATACTCATATTAGTAAAAATAAATTAAATTTATATCTTTATATAAAGCAATTTTATATCTATTTAATGTCTCTAAATTATTAATTTATCTAAGAGAAAAACTAATTTTTTTTGATGAGCATATTTATTTTTCTTCTTATTTAAAATATCAGAATAGTTAATTTTACTTAGGAATTTAATACTTACAATATTAACTGTAAATGGGTACTAATTATAGCAAGATTTAAACATAAAACTTTAATTATAAAAATGAGTAAAGATATTAACTATTAATAGATAATCTATTAAAATATCTAAAACTTAAGTTAAAGTTTGAATGATTAAACTGTTTATATTTTATAATTAACTTAACATATGTAATAGATGCATCTTAATTAGATAGCTTAGAACAATATTTCCTTGAAATTTTCTATTTGTTTTATAATTCATATAATCTTTAATATTCATGATAAGTCTAGCGTTTTTTAATAATTTAATAAAATGATGAGTTAAAATAGTTAAAGTAATAGTAGAGTAAATAAAGTAGCCTTCAATAAGTTTAATATAATAATAATATCAAACTTCAATTTTATAGTTATTCATTTAAATTAAAGCTAAGTCTTATTAATACTCTTTATGCTTTACTTTAAATATAACTATTCCATTTCTATTTTTTGTTAATAACACTGTTAAGTTTATCATGCCACAACAAACTTAATCCAGTGCTTACTTCCTTTCATATGGATACTATTCTGCCTACTAAATTACTTTTTAATCTATGAATATGATGAAGTTATTCAGATAGATATAGCAATACTGTAACTTATTTAATTTTATTCAATTTCAAAAGAGAATTTTTATTAGCTTTATCTCTTAAATAGTTTGAAGCTAACTTTAATAAAAGAGATAACAATGAAATTACACTCTACGATTCTAGTTACTTACTAAGAATAATATAAGTTTAAAGGAAAATAGTAAAGCAAAGAAATACTAAAAGGATTTTTTCTAAACTTAAGAACCAAAAAATATATAGAAAATAATAATAAGAAAGGCGCGTTCATAAATAAATCCTATTTCTGAAGTTAAAAAAAATAAATAGATGAAATTAATTTAACAATAGGAAGTATATAAATTCATTACGACTAAGCAATTTAATTTCTAGCATTTATTTAAAGTATTATTAAATTTGAAAGAAAAAATAATCATTTAAAGAAGAATAAACATGATCATAAGAGATTTTAAAAGATAGAAATAATGAATATATATTTTTTGCTTTGAAAGTGAAAATTAAATATTGTATAGCTTTAATAAAATAAAAATAGTTTAATATTATACCAGTCTCATAAATAATATAAAATTTTAAAATTTACTAGATAATTATTCAGAAAAAAGAAAGCATACTAACTAAAAAAAATTTAAATATCTTTTTTATTACAAATAGAGGATGTTCATATTCAAAATTAAAAACTAAAAAGAAAAAAGAAAAAAATTTTATTATTACAATACGAAGCTAATTTTACAAAATATTTTAAAAGATTTAACTTTAAAAATAACTATAAAAAAAGACAATAAAAAGTAAAAAAAAAATTAAAAAAGTTAATACTGGAGAAATATCAAATGTGGGATAAGTAATAATTTTCAACAATGATTTAGAAGAAGTTTGAGGAAAAAATTATAAATATTGAAAAAATAATCGATTATCAATAGAATTAAGCGCGCGATCTGGAAATAATCAGTAAAAGCTTTCAAATTTTTTTAATTTATACTATTGATATTAGAGATTGCTGAAAAAGAGGGTTGAAAATTCCCAAGAACACAAAGGTTTAAAATATTCATTCTCACTATAATTGCGTAAAACCTGATACTGAAACTCTAATTTTGATTGATAAAGTGAAATAAGCAGTTAAAATCTAATAATAAAAGTAATATATTGTTTAATTTGTAATAAGAGGTTCTATAAATAACTGAATGTCATCATATTCCTATGAAAAAGCAATAAAATTTAAGATTTCTTCGGTGCTTATATTAGTACGAATTTAAAATTCTATATAAAAGGCAAAATAATACTGATCATTCACTGAATATCTTTACTAATAGCCCGAAGTTTAAGAAGGAATTTTCTTAAATAAGATATTTCTTAAATAATTTTTGTTGAATGTAAAGGTAAATATTAAATTAGCAGCACTTGAAACTAATTTATATTCAGTATATTTATTAATTGTATAATTATTAGCCAATTAATATATTTTTTAAGTAAATTAGCAAAAAACTTCTATAATGATATAATGCTTTATCTGGCAAAAATATTTTCTAGTTCTTTTGACTTCTTCTTATAAGTTAAATTTTATTTTAATACGTTATTCAAAACTTATTTGCTCATTGAAAACTAACTGAAAGATTCCTTAATATATTAAATATCTAGAGGCACATAGAGAGTGGTTATCTAGAAAATGGTTTTGCAGATATATGGATTATTAAGATATAATGTGTTACTATTTTAAAGCATAAAATCCTTTTATAAATGTTCTATAATATTTAATTGCTTAGCTTTTAAAATCTAATGCTTCATATTTATTATGCTTAATTTTCCTATTTTAATTCATTTAAAGTTGCTCTAGTTTGTTTTATAATAAAATGGAGCAAGAAAAGGAGGAAAATATTACTTAAAGTTAAGTTTTATAGCAAGGTATATAAAAGATAACTTATGATAATGGAAATGTTTATTAAGGGTAAGTAGTAAATGGTAAAAAAATAAGGAATAGGAAAATATTCTTATAAAAGTGGAGTTATTTATGAAGGAGACTTTGCTTGAAAATAAGAAACATGGACATGGAATGATTAAATATCCAGAAGGAGACTTTTATTAAGGAGAATGAAAAGAAAATTTAATGCATGGATAAAGGGATTTATTAATATGCAAATGGAGATTGTTATGAAGGCTATGAATAATGATAAAAAAATAAGGAAAATGTATTTACACATGAGGCGAAGGATAATGATAGGGTGAAAAATACGTAGGAGAATGAAAAGAAAATGAATGTCATGGAAAAGGAATTTATTATTATTCAACAGGAGAAATTTTTTAAGGTGAATGGATTGATGGAAAAAAGCAAGGATATGGAGTGTTAAAATTATAAAATGGAGAAATTTATGAAGGTTAGTGAAAAAATGACTAAATATAGTAAGTAAATACTGTTTATAAACTAATAAATAGAACTTAGAATGAAAATAACTAATAAACATAAGATATTTAGTCAAATTTACAAAAATTTGAATAATAAAAAAATGAAAATATTTAGACTAATTTTGAAGAGAATCATATTATTTGCTAATCATGCTAAAGATATTATTCTGCATCTTAAATAAAAGTATTAGGTGTGTAATCATCAATTTTGCACATTTTTGCTTAAAAAAACTGAATAGAAACATAAATAATTTAAGGGAAAATTTAAAAGAAAAGATATTGTGTGTGCCTTAATGTTCTGATCCGTTAGAGATAGGAATCTGAGTTAGAGATTACAACATTATTAAAGGTTTAATTAGTAAAGAGAATTGAGAAAAGCTAACAAACCTAAGATCAAATAAAAAAATGGATCAATGTATTCTTTTATATAGATGTTGCTTTTAAATGGGATAGTAAGTTAAATTTAAACTACCTGCGATAACAACTAATATTAGTTGTGACAGATGTTAGTAAAAAGTTTGTTTGACGTGTCTCCAATAATCACGTTCTGGAAATTGCTAAGGAAGAGATATCATTAAGGTTAGTGAAATTTAAAAATAGTCAAGAGAAGTTGTAAGAGAATTAGGAACGGATATTAGAAAATGTCCCTACTGTGGATAATATACTACAAAAGATTAAAAATATTAATATATTACATGTTCTGGATTTAAAATAGACTGAGCTTTTTGTTGTGAGGTCAATTTAAGAGTAAGTAATAAATATAGCATATATTAGAACACGGAAAGTCATTACCATGCAATAGGTTGTTGTTCTGAAGGTAATTTATTTTCTTCCCTCTTAATTCTATATACCCTTTAGCTTCTTATAGTATTTCCTTCATTAATCAATAATTTGCTTCCGTTATTGATTCATGAAGTTGCATTCCTTTATAAAATCCCCTTTTATAGATTTAGCCTACTCAAATGCAATGCAGATAATTCAGTTTTCTAAAAAGTTTTTTTTCTATTCTTTACTTATTCTAAATAGTCCTTTCCTCTTGCAGAATCAACATCTTAATATATTTTTTACTTATAGTTGTAATCAGGTTTTTATTCTTTCTAAATATCTGTAGAATCTCCATTCTTTTGTTTCTAAAGATAAATAACTGTTAATTTGCAGTTAACTAGTTGAATCTCTTTCTACTTTCTAAACTGAAAGTTTATTTTCTAGTGTTTCTGATTTGTTTCTAAATTCCTTTTGTTAGAATTTTATTATTGTATCTTTAAAGCACTTTATAGCAGAGTTCTAAGTTTTTGTGTTTAATTGCAAGATTTAAGATTTTAGGGTATTTCTTTTAGAGAAATGTTGTCATATTTATTTTTAAAGATTAATGTTTAAGTTTGTTTATCATAGGGTTTTAGAAAAGGTTAAATGCATTCCTAATATAAAAGAATTAATTTTTGATATCTAATTAATTTCTATTTTCTCTGTGTTTAGCAAGTTTAATATATAACTGGCTAAATTTATAGAACTATTAATAGATTATACAATTTGAAGAAATCCAAATAATCTTAAATTTAGAACTTAATAGAAATATTACCTATTTAGAAAGATTAAATTGGTAACTAAATTCCTGTATAAACAAATAGGGCATTAACTCTTATTAGATCCAAAATTAATCTAAAGTCATTAAACTTCTACTTCATTATTAGAGAAAAGACGGTTATTAGCAAAATTAATTATATTACAAAGCGGGCAAAACCTCAATACGTGCAAGTCTTAAATGTCAATGATTTTCAAGAATATCCTTTATAATAAGAAACCTCTCCTTCAATCTCTTCCATGTTTTTATTTTCTTCTATATCCTCTCTCTTCGTATATGTGTTTATATTATAGAACGAATATCAAAAATAGTCTGTATTCAACCTGTTTCTCCACACTCTATTACTTAAAAATATCTAAGAGGCTGTCTTTTATTTATTTAAGTTAAGTAACAATGTTATAGTAGATTTAGGGAAATCTAAAGGGAGGATAGACCATAATAATATATTTACAACGTTGAGAATACTTATAAACCACCAATTTAAGAGTATTACTTTAATAAAACTCCTATTTGCTAACTTTAGTAATATTTAAGTCCATATAAGATAGTGTCTTTGTATAATAGTTTTAAGCAAGTCTTAAACTTTTAGAATAGCAAAGAACTAAGATTTTTAATCAGTCACAAAAATAGAAATTTATTAGAGAATATTTCATAATAGAGATGCTATAAAAGAAAATAATACTATAAAATTAAAATTACTTTGCCATTTCAAAAATAAACAGCAGTTTATAATTATCTTTTCAATTATAAACTATACAATTAAAGCAATTTATTTATCTCAATTATTAGTTAATTAGTAATTAACTTTTAAACGAAAAATCAAATTTAAGATAAATGTGTTAATCATTTTATATATTTTTCAAAGACATTTTATATAAAATTGCTTATTAAATTAAAAAATTAGATTCATATACTATTTAATTAAATATACTTATATGTAAAAGAATTTAATAAGAGTTATAAAAGTTTGTAAAGCCAACTCTCACTCACAAAATCAAATCAATGCCTTATCCGTAAACTTAAATCTCTTGAATATCCATTAAATATTTTTATTTTTCTTTATTTTCTCCTTTAATCCCCTAAACTATTCTTAGATTTTCGATGTTCTAAAAAGTTACCTTTAAAATCTTTAATTTTTTATAAATAGAATAAGGTTAGTTACTTTTATCATTTAAAGGAAATGTTTTGCTTTTAATTAAATTTTCACGGTAAATCTAACTTTTATAATTTGTATTGCTTTTTTATAATATTTTAGTGGATATCATTATCATTTAAATTTAAACTACTAAGTTATAAATTATCTAATTGACTAATTTATAATATCTCATCTAATCAATTTCCTTATATTTCTAAGTTTCTTAGCTTTAATCTTGTGCAAATAAAAATTATTTTACTTCATTACTTGAATCATTTCAACATCTACTTAGTTTAGTTAGCTCAAGTTCTACTGATTTTAATCTCTTGCAATGTTAGAAGATAAAAACTAAAGTTTCATGTGTTATTTGATTTAAGTCAATTAAGCTAATTTATTCGTACTTCTATCCATAGTTACCTATTTATTCTAGAGAAGAATTTGTAAGAAGTAATAAACTTTTTAATTTAAGTGATTAAATGTTATTAGTATTTTATAAAAGAATCTATAAGCTTTAATCACTAAAACTATCACAATTTTCAATACTAACTTTGATAAGTTTGTTATAACTAACGGAGAAAAACTATTAAAAGGATTCAGACTTGAAATTTCCTTATAACTATAAACTGTTAAATTGTTGGATTTATCACTTTATCTAAAATTTACTAAGCAGAACCATATTCATAAGAATTAATTACAGTTAAGTTAGGGACACAAATGGAGTAAAATTAGAAGTTATTTTTGGATTATTTATGCAAAGTTATTAAATAAGTGTTCCTTTTTATTCTAAATAGTATTTTATATACTTTAGTTAAAGATTAAGACTTTTTATTTTTAGTACTTTAAGTTTATTTAAATGCATACAATACTTAACTAAAAATTATCCACTAAGACCTTAATCGTTTTGATTACTATTCATATCATTTAAATCTAATGATTCAAGATTAGTCGAAATATTCAATAAAATATAAAATCATCATCCTTAAAATGATCTTGAAGTATTAAATTTCTTAAACTCTGATAAGGTAAAAAAGTAGAAAGTATAAATATCTTATTATCACTATAAAGAGAAAAGTCTTATAATGTATCTTTTTTTCCTTGTTTAAGGTTTGTTCATTATCTTAATAAGATACTGTGATATAAAGTAGTTTATAATTAGTATATCAAATGTTGAGATAAGTTATTCAAGTCAATGACTAGCTTTATTATATCTTAACTCTATATTTATTTTTATTATTCAGGTTTATTTTGCTTTTTAATACGATCTTTAGATCCATTCCAATATTTAATCTTTATAATTTAGAATTTATAATTATAGGAATAAAAAAAGTTATTAGTCTTTTATAAAGTGCAAATATCCTTTAAGCTAAGAAAAGTAAAATATATTATTAAGGATATTTTAGCTCTATTTTATGAGTAATTATTAAATTTCTCCTTTTTACTTTCTCAATAAAATTTAATTCTAAATTCTTATAGAATCTTATAATTAGTTAAGAATATTGCTTAACATTTTTATCCATTTTGAAGCTAAAAAGAATCAAAAAATCCTCCATCATTGAAATTTAAAATAGATAATTTTCCTAAAATTTAACCTCATTTTCAAAATCCTATAAGCATATCTCCATTTTTTCATTTATAGATACCTTATCCATATTTATTATCTTATATCCAATCTCCTTCATAAGTATCTCCACTTGAGAAATATATTATTCCTTTGCTTTCCTTTAAAACCTTCTATTCATTAGCCTTCATATTTAAATTAATTTTTTCTTTCATATGTTCCTTATCCATGTCTTTTATCTTTTATCCAATCTCCTTCATAATATATCTCCATTTGAGTAATTCATTATTCCGTTACCTTCTTTTAAGCCTTCTATTCATTATCCTGCATATTTTTAACCTTATATTCATTTATAAATACCTATCCATATCATTAGTTTTTTACCCAATCTCCTTCATAAATATCTCCATTTGAGTAATTCAATGTTCCTTTTCCTTCTTTTTTATTTTTTTGCCATTATCCTTCATATTTATCTCCATATCATCATTTAAATGTAGCCTTTCCCATGTAGTTTATCATTTAATCATTCTCCTTCATAAAAATCTCCGTTTGAGTAAAACATTGCTCCTCTACCTTCTCTTTTATGTGTCGATCATTATCCTTCATATTTATGTCCAACTTTTCATTTATAAATACCGAATCCATGTCTTTAATCTTTTATCCAATCTCCTTCGTAGACTGCTCCATCTTAATAATAATTTATTCCTTTACCGTCTCTTTTATCTTCTATTCATTATCCTTCATATTTTGACCCGTCTTTTCATTTTACATATGCCTTATCCATGCATTTTTCCATGAAATAATTCTCCTTCATAGTTTTTCATGCCGTTTCACATTTTTTTATAATTTTAACACTTATTATTTTTTAAACCTAATTTTATCAGTTTTGATCGTAGTTTTTTCGTTATCCTTTTTTATATATTAAAAATTAATTTAATTTTAATTTAATTATTCCAATATAATTCTTTTTTAGTTTTACGTTTGAGAATTGAAATTTGCAAATGTTTTTAATTTTTTTAATTATCATCTTGATCTCATCACATTTTAATTATTCTTGCTATATATAATCTTTTATTCCTTCCTTTTTTGATTTTTCCATTCTAACCATCGGATTTTATTTTATTTTTTTATTTAATTTTAATATTATAAAATATGGTAATCCTATTTAAGAAGATTCATTCTAATGGATTATTATTTTTATTATTTTCTTAAATCTAAAATCATATTTCATTCTATATCAAATATTATCCTTTAAAAAATTTCAAATATTAATAGATTAACCACTTTGAAAATTTTTATATGCTATATTTTCTATTTCTTCCTTCTATAATTATTAGTTCTTTCATTTGGTCTTTTAACCTACCTGATTTTTTATCTTTTTATTATAACTTTTTCAACCTGGTTTATCTTCATAATGAATTAATCTTGCTTTTTGTTAATGATTACAATTAATTAGAGCTCCAATATTGTTTTCTTCTAAAATTTGCCATAGGATCCAATATATTTGAAATACAATTTAATCTACTTTGCTTTGCTTATCAAACTTTTATTTGCTTTTTATAAATCTTCAGTTTCTTACACAAATCAATATTTCTTAATTAGCTTTCGTTATTTACTGAAAGATTTAAGATACATACAATTAGAATCACTTATACCATTTATTGATTCATGTTATTCGCTGTCTTTCTATATTTTACCAAATAATGTTCAGATAGAGATTTCACCAATTTTACCCTAGATTTTTTTACTAAATATTAATTTTAAATCTGTAAATAAATTTTAGAATCATATTGTGTGAAAATTGCTTAAGATTGCGAAAAAGATTTGTCTGAGAATTGGATAAAAGCAGCTTAGTTAAATAATCCGCTATACGATAATAATATATAGTAGAAATAATATAGTTTGATTCCTAAAGCTTGTTTTCAAGATTAATTAATTAATTATAAACTAAATATAAAAAAGAGTTTAACATTTTCTGGATTTAAACCAGGAACTTGCGGCCATTTTCTTTAACGAGGATGGATACCACGGCCTTCTTGATTAAGTGGTAGGTAACCACTGTTGATTCTCAGTCTATCCAGCAAATATTTTTCTCTTATAAATTCCATTTGATGTAATTCAAAGTTTGTTAATTTAAGTTCATGTTCTGTTTTGTTCTTTTTTGTTCAGTTTTTGTCAGGTTATGCATTTCCTTAATAAATGAAATCTTGATTTGCAGTATCAACATTGTTTAAGTTCTTATCTTGATTAATTTTTATAAATATCTTGTTTTCTATCTTTTCTAATTTTTTATTATATTCTGATCTTAAATTGTCGATTTATGAGATTTCTTCTTTTTTTATTTAAGTTGGAGTTTTTTCTAATTCCATTATTTGATTATTGGGTAAATTTGATTAAGATTATCTTCATAATTATCCTTCTGTTATTAATTGATTTTATATTAGTTATTTTCTTAAGATTGTTAATTTATTATCCTAAAAATCAATATACTCATAAGTTCTCTTATTGTATATGCTTTGGTGAATATGGTTTCTTAGTATCGGAAAATTTATTTTTTCATTTATTCGACTTAATTTTAGAGTTTTTAATATGGGTCATTTTTTTATTCTTCTACTTATTACATTCCAACCATCACTTTACCTTTGAAGAAGAACTAGATTCTGATGTAGTCATTCTACTTTTATTTTTCTTTGCCTTCCTTTCTTTTGGCTTTTCTGTTTTAGTTTCTAGAAAGGCGAATCGACTATTTCGTTTTGTACCGCGCAATTTTCAATTTTTTTCTTTATTTTAAAGATAAGATTTAAATATATTTAAGATGATATGTATAGTTATATTTGATAGTATAAAGAAAGTATTTGATTAAATTAGTAGTTGTTTATTTGATATAAAGTATAAATTAGTTTAACTAGTTCTATATAGGATAATGTTATAAATAAATAATTAAAAATATAAATGTTATTTTTAAAATGTCCTTTTACTAGTAATTTTATGTATTTTGTATAAGTAATTTTTAAATAACTTAATTTTATAAGTAAGTAAAACAGAAAAATTTTGAAGCTAAATTACCTAGAACACTAGTTATTTCTAATTTAAATTACAAAATTTACTAAATAAAATATTTTAGAGTAGAAGCAATGCTGAGTTGTTGCTGACTTACTAAATTAAGATTAAATTAAATAAAAATCACATTATAACTCTTATTTCTTTAGTTTTTTACAAAAGTAAATAAGATGCCATCAATTCCTAAGCCAATAATAAGTTATTTTTCTTTAGTAACTGAAAAAAGGATTTCCAATATTATGATTATTTTACATGCTAACTTACTTTTTCGATATTTAATTACAGAATAAAAAAAACGCAAGACTAAAATATTTTTATGTATATGATAAAAAATACAAAAATAACATTATTTACTATAATGTAACTATTTAAAAATTAGAAGAAATCACTAACTCATATAAATCAGATACTTTATTTTATTATGTTCATAAAATTCAACCATAATTCCTTTCGTCTTCCTCCATTATTCGTTGCTTTTTGTACTTTCTTGTTGGACTTCTTTAGTCTCTAATTAATGCTTGTGCTTTATCCTACACTTTTAATAATTTTTTTAGTAGATTTGTGTAAAAAATAGATATTTGAAGGTATAAATTGTTTATTTATGAGAGTAATCTATTTTATTTAGACATGGTCATATGTTATTAATTTTTCAAATTTTTTAGAGAGAGGCAATTTGAAAATTTTCTAAGTAAATAAAAATAAAATGCACATTAAAGGTAAAAGGAGTCTTTACCTCTGCATGAAGAGTTAATTTTTTCACAAGATAATTACACGAATATAAATAATATGAAAACTGTAAGATTAAGTGCGTGACTTTAATATGTTAAATTATCTCTTTCTCTGTATTCCTAACTAATTTTAGTATAAATTATTTCAGCAAATTTCTAAAGCTCTTTTAGTTGCTATAGTCTGTACAATTGGCATGCTCTTTAAAATAGGAATTAGTATCTTTATCATATTGTTTTTAAAGCGTTATATTTAATATAGTTTTAAAGAGGAAACGACTAAAAGCATAACGCTGATTATTTATTCTCATATCATAGAACTTTAACATCTTTTTGTTAATTACTAAACAAGATAAAAGTTTTAAGTTCCAGCTACGCAACCTGCAGCTTGCCTATATCAGAATCAGGATAATTCACAGCTTCTTTCATTTATAAAGCTACTAAAGAATTAAAAAACTAGAATGTATATTATTTAAAATTCCTTATTTTATATAAAATAGCTGATATTTACTCCAAATCATATGCCAATATTCTTAAAACTATTGGCTTAACAACTAGTATAAGGCTCAAATACCTCAGTAGGGACAGCCTTAGACTGAACATCGTAAAGGTTAAATCCCAGGTTGGGCATTTTTTAGAATAAAATAAATGAATTTTAAATAACTTAAATAGTTATTAATATTATCAGCACTAAATACTAATATTATTTTAGGTAGGCAGATTCAAATCCTTATCTTATATAGCTAAACAACATTTATATTTATTTCATTATTATTTGGTTTTATCAAAATATTACATACTTAAAATCGCAAAATTATTAATAACTAATTTAAATAATATCACATGGCTGGCTTCAAAAAGGGTTTTTTTAGCCACCTCCTCAGAACAGAAGAGAAAACTAAAAAGCACATATTCTCGCCACGTCTTCTTCAACTTAACACTCTTCCTTAATAAAAATAACCAGCACTATCTAATAGATTAGAAGAACTTATAAAAGAATACTAACTTCTACAAATCGAAATAAAGTGAATCTCTTCCATCAAAGGACAAGTAAGAACTGAGATAAAGTTCAGAACAGAAAAGTTAACATAGCTCTCAACATCTCCATTGAAAAATAAAAAAAGAGTTCACTCAACTGAATTCATAAAAATAATAATGAAAAAATAAAAAATAAACGAAGAAGGTAAAGTACGATTAATTCAATATAAATCCTATTACCTTTTATTTAGACAATACTGAAATAGAATAAATGGACTCTTTGTAGATGAAACAGCTGATTTTATCAACTTATTAGAAATGTAAAAAAAATCTCGAAGAGGAATTAAATTCCCAGAAGGAAGAGATTTTGTAATAAGTCAGGATTTGACAAATCCTGAAGATGATGATTAAGCCCATATGGTAGACCGAAGAGCTAAAGTCGGAGTTTATGAGCAAATAGCAAGTTTTAAGAATTATATTTGAGTAATGTAGAGCAATACGAGAAAAAATGAGTAAAATTAGATTAAAGACTCAAATTAATAGAAGAAAACTTGTAGAAGCCTTCATAAGGAACTCCAATGGAAATAGAGAAACAAGAAAAGGCATTTCTGAGAGCAAGAAAAAGATGCTATATTTGCAACAGCATTTGACATTTATGGCGAAAATGTCCCCAATAGAAAAAAATAAGAATGAATATCTGGAGAAATGTTAACTAAAAGCAACTGAAGTAACGAGCGACGGAATTCTTCCCATCTGGAAATGGGAAATTTGAAAAAAAATTCTCAACTCAGACTATATAAAAGAGAGAAGTAAAGGAAAAGTGCAATGAAAGGATAGAACAGGTAGGAACGGAGATTTTATACATGTAAAACTTCAATTAACCGGAAGATGAACAGTTGTTTTGGTGATTTAATAATATTTAAAATAATTTTAACTTAATAAATAAGATTTATTATAGAGTTATAATAGTTCGTATCGTAAGCCTATCTCACAAATCAAATCATATTTCTTCAGTGAGAAAATAAATCTCTTTATCTCCATTAATATTTTTAGTTTTTTATATATTCTCCATTAATCCCCTAAACTATCCTTAAAATTAGAAATTCTAAAAAGTTACCCTTTAAAATCTTGTAAACCTTTATAAATATGATAAGGTTAACCATTGTTCATCATTCATAGGAAATGATTCACTTGAGATTTAATTTAACCGTAAATCTAACTTTTATAATTTTATTGTTTTTTATAATATTTTAGTGATATCATTATCATTTAAATTTAAACTACTAAGTTATAAGTTATTTAATTGACTAACTTATAATATCTCTTCTAATCAATTTCCTTATATTTCTAAGTTTCTTAGTTTTAAAGCTGTGTAAATATAAGTTATTTTATTTCATCGTTTGGAAGATTTCTACATTTATTTAACTTAGTAATCAAGCTCTATTTACTTTAATCTCTTGCAATGTTAGAAGATAAAAACTAAAGTTTCATGTTTTATTTGATTTAAGTCAATTAAACTGATTTTCTGATAGTTATATCCATAGTTACCTATTTATCCTAGAGAAGTATCAGTAAGTTATGCTAAACTTTTTAATTTAAGTGATTAGATGTTATTAGTATTTTAAAAAAGAATCGTATAAGCTTTAATCATTAAAACTATCACAATTGTAAATACTAACTTGATAAGTTTGTTATAACTAACGGAGAAAAACTATTAAAAGGATTCAGCTACTAAAATTTCCTGTTAAGAACTAGAAACTTTAAATTGCTGGATTTATCACTTTATCTAAAATTTACTAAGCAGAACCATATGCTTAAGAATTAATTACAGTTAAGTTAGGACATAAATAAGTAAATTGATTTGTCTAAGCTCCATTAATATCAAGTTATTAAATAAATGTTCCTTTTTATTCCAAATATGCTGTTATATACTTCTATTAAAGTTACTCACTCTTAATTTTTAGATCTTAAGTTTATTTAAATGCATACAATACTTAGTTTAAATATTATCCACTAAGACCTTATCCCTTTTTATTATTTGCTATATCATTTAAATCTAATGATTCAAGATTAATTAGCATCTCAATGAAATAGTAAATCATCATCTTTAAAACATCCTTAGAGTGTTAATCTTTTTAAACTCTAATAAGGGTAAAAAAGAAAAGTAGAAAGTATACTATCGTATTACTGTAAAGAGAAAAGTCTTAGAATGTATCTTTTTTTCCTTGTTTAAGGTTTGTTCATTATCTTAATAAGATACTGTGATATAAAGTAGTTTATAATTAGTCTATAAAATTTTGAGATAAGTTATTTAAATAAATGACTAGCTTTATTATATCTTAATTCTATATTTATTTTATTATTCAGTTCATCTTATTTTTTATATAATCTTCAGTTCCATCAAAGTGTTTTATCTTTATAACTGTATAATTTATAATTATAGTAGGAAGAAGAAGTTATTAGTCCTTTATAAAGCACAAATATCCTTTAAACTAAGGAAGCTAAATATATTATTAAGGATATTAGACTTTATTATATAAGTAATTATTAGTTTTAGTCTTTCTTATTTTCGTAGTAATTCTTAATTCACAGATCCAAACTTTAAATAATATCTTTTTATTAGTTAAGAGATTACTTTTTATTTTCTATCCATGTTTAAATAATAAT
This sequence comes from Loxodes magnus, assembly GCA_946699065.1. NCBI lineage: Eukaryota > Ciliophora > Karyorelictea > Loxodida > Loxodidae > Loxodes > Loxodes magnus. The sequence continues at coordinate 545 of CAMPDV010006406.1, read as the reverse complement.
GAGTCAAAAAATGCTCCATCGATAAAATATAAGAGATTGATTGCTTTCCTAAATTTTATCCTAATTATCATTTTCCTTCATATTTTGAACCATCTTTTCATTTATATATTCCTTATCCATGTCGTTTATCTGTTTATCACTCCCCTTCGTATGATCTCCATGTGAGTAATAAATTACTCCTTTACCTTCTTTTAAATCTTTTATTCATTATCCTTCATATTTGCTTCCATCTTTTCATTCATATATTCCTTATCCATGTTTTCAATTTTTAATCAGCTTTCCTTTTAAGCACCTTCATCTGAATAACACATTAAATCTTTTATCCAATCTTCTTCATAAATATCTTCATTTAAAAAATACATTTTATCTATATCATATCTATAATCTTCTTCCTATTAATTTTCGTATTTACTGTCCAAGTTTTCAATCTTTTAATCAGTTTCCTTTATAAACATCTCCATTTGAATAATACATTATTCCTATGCCTCTCTTTAAATCTTAGTTTCATTATCCTTCATATTTAAATTCACTTCTTCTTTCATATG
>CAMPDV010006405.1:0-24074 GCA_946699065.1 Loxodes magnus | reverse complement strand
CAAAAACTATCCTTTTTTTCTCTAAAAAAATTACTAACTTTTTTTCATACTTTGTTATCTCACTCTGATATTAAAATTCGTATTCTCACTCCAAAACAATTCAAAAACTATCCTTTTTTTCTCTAAAAAAATAAACTACTTTTTTTCATACTTTGTTAACTCACTCTGATATTAAAATTTCGTATTCTCACTCCAAAACACTTCAAAAACTATCCTTTTTTTCTCTAAAAAAATTACTAACTTTTTTTCATACTTTGTTAACTCACTCTGATATTAAAATTTCGTATTCTCACTCCAAAACACTTCAAAAACTATCCTTTTTTTCTCTAAAAAAATTACTAACTTTTTTTCATACTTTGTTAACTCACTCTGATATTAAAATTTCGTATTCTCACTCCAAAACACTTCAAAAACTATCCTTTTTTTTCTCTAAAAAAAATTACTAACTTTTTTTCATACTTTGTTAACTCACTCTGATATTAAAAATTCGTATTCTCACTCCAAAACACTTCAAAAACTATCCTTTTTTTCTCTAAAAAAATTACTAACTTTTTTTCATACTTTGTTAACTCACTCTGATATTAAAATTTCGTATTCTCACTCCAAAACACTTCAAAAACTATCCTTTTTTTCTCTAAAAAAATTACTAACTTTTTTTCATACTTTGTTATCTCACTCTGATATTAAAATTTCGTATTCTCACTCCAAAACAATTCAAAAACTATCCTTTTTTTCTCTAAAAAAATAAACTAACTTTTTTTCATACTTTGTTAACTCACTCTGATATTAAAATTTCGTATTCTCACTCCAAAACACTTCAAAAACTATCCTTTTTTTCTCTAAAAAAATTACTAACTTTTTTTCATACTTTGTTAACTCACTCTGATATTAAAATTTCGTATTCTCACTCCAAAACACTTCAAAAACTATCCTTTTTTTCTCTAAAAAAATTACTAACTTTTTTTCATACTTTGTTAACTCACTCTGATATTAAAATTTCGTATTCTCACTCCAAAACACTTCAAAAACTATCCTTTTTTTCTCTAAAAAAATAAACTAACTTTTTTTCATACTTTGTTATCTCACTCTGATATTAAAATTCGTATTCTCACTCCAAAACACTTCAAAAACTATCCTTTTTTTCTCTAAAAAAATTACTAACTTTTTTTCATACTTTGTTAACTCACTCTGATATTAAAATTTCGTATTCTCACTCCAAAACACTTCAAAAACTATCCTTTTTTTCTCTAAAAAAATTACTAACTTATTTTCTACCTTTGTTAACTCACTCTGATATTAAAATTTCGTATTCTCACTCCAAAACACTTCAAAAACTATGCTTTTTTTCTCTAAAAAAATTACAAACTTTTTTTCATACTTTGTTAACTCACTCTGATATTAAAATTTCGTATTCTCACTCCAAAACACTTCAAAAACTATCCTTTTTTTCTCTAAAAAAATTACTAACTTTTTTTCATACTTTGTTAACTCACTCTGATATTAAAATTTCGTATTCTCACTCCAAAACACTTCAAAAACTATCCTTTTTTTCTCTAAAAAAATTACTAACTTTTTTTCATACTTTGTTATCTCACTCTGATATTAAAATTTCGTATTCTCACTCCAAAACACTTCAAAAACTATCCTTTTTTTCTCTAAAAAAATTACTAACTTTTTTTCATACTTTGTTAACTCACTCTGATATTAAAATTTCGTATTCTCACTCCAAAACACTCAAAAACTATCCTTTTTTTCTCTAAAAAAATAAACTAACTTTTTTTCATACTTTGTTAACTCACTCTGATATTAAAATTTCGTATTCTCACTCCAAAACACTTCAAAAACTATCCTTTTTTTCTCTAAAAAAATAAACTAACTTTTTTTCATACTTTGTTAACTCACTCTGATATTAAAATTTCGTATTCTCACTCCAAAACACTTCAAAAACTATCCTTTTTTTCTCTAAAAAAATAAACTAACTTTTTTTCATACTTTGTTAACTCACTCTGATATTAAAATTTCGTATTCTCACTCCAAAACACTTCAAAAACTATCCTTTTTTTCTCTAAAAAAATTACTAACTTTTTTTCATACTTTGTTAACTCACTCTGATATTAAAATTTCGTATTCTCACTCCAAAACACTTCAAAAACTATCCTTTTTTTCTCTAAAAAAATTACTAACTTTTTTTCATACTTTGTTAACTCACTCTGATATTATAATTTCGTATTCTCACTCCAAAACACTTCAAAAACTATCCTTTTTTTCTCTAAAAAAATTACTAACTTTTTTTCATACTTTGTTAACTCACTCTGATATTAAAATTTCGTATTCTCACTCCAAAACACTTCAAAAACTATCCTTTTTTTCTCTAAAAAAATAAACTAACTTTTTTTCATACTTTGTTAACTCACTCTGATATTAAAATTTCGTATTCTCACTCCAAAACACTTCAAAAACTATCCTTTTTTTCTCTAAAAAAATTACTAACTTTTTTTCATACTTTGTTAACTCACTCTGATATTAAAATTCGTATTCTCACTCCAAAACACTTCAAAAACTATCCTTTTTTTCTCTAAAAAAATTACTAACTTATTTTCTACCTTTGTTAACTCACTCTGATATTAAAATTTCGTATTCTCACTCCAAAACACTTCAAAAACTATCCTTTTTTTCTCTAAAAAAAATAAACTAACTTTTTTTCATACTTTGTTAACTCACTCTGATATTAAAATTTCGTATTCTCACTCCAAAACACTTCAAAAACTATCCTTTTTTTCTCTAAAAAAATTACTAACTTTTTTTCATACTTTGTTAACTCACTCTGATATTAAAATTTCGTATTCTCACTCCAAAACACTTCAAAAACTATCCTTTTTTTCTCTAAAAAAATAAACTAACTTTTTTTCATACTTGTTAACTCACTCTGATATTAAAATTTCGTATTCTCACTCCAAAACACTTCAAAAACTATCCTTTTTTTCTCTAAAAAAAATTACTAACTTTTTTTCATACTTGTTAACTCACTCTGATATTAAAATTTCGTTTTCTCACTCCAAAACACTTCAAAAACTATCCTTTTTTTCTCTAAAAAAATAAACTAACTTTTTTTCATACTTTGTTAACTCACTCTGATATTAAAATTTCGTATTCTCACTCCAAAACACTTCAAAAACTATCCTTTTTTTCTCTAAAAAAAATTACTAACTTTTTTTCATACTTTGTTATCTCACTCTGATATTAAAATTTCGTATTCTCACTCCAAAACACTTCAAAAACTATCCTTTTTTTCTCTAAAAAAAATAAACTAACTTTTTTTCATACTTTGTTAACTCACTCTGATATTAAAATTTCGTATTCTCACTCCAAAACACTTCAAAAACTATCCTTTTTTTCTCTAAAAAAATAAACTAACTTTTTTTCATACTTTGTTAACTCACTCTGATATTAAAATTTCGTATTCTCACTCCAAAACACTTCAAAAACTATCCTTTTTTTCTCTAAAAAAATTACTAACTTTTTTTCATACTTTGTTATCTCACTCTGATATTAAAATTTCGTATTCTCACTCCAAAACACTTCAAAAACTATCCTTTTTTTCTCTAAAAAAATAAACTAACTTTTTTTCATACTTTGTTAACTCACTCTGATATTAAAATTTCGTATTCTCACTCCAAAACACTTCAAAAACTATCCTTTTTTTCTCTAAAAAAATTACTAACTTTTTTTCATACTTTGTTAACTCACTCTGATATTAAAATTTCGTATTCTCACTCCAAAACACTTCAAAAACTATCCTTTTTTTCTCTAAAAAAATTACTAACTTTTTTTCATACTTTGTTATCTCACTCTGATATTAAAATTTCGTATTCTCACTCCAAAACACTTCAAAAACTATCCTTTTTTTCTCTAAAAAAATAAACTAACTTTTTTTCATACTTTGTTAACTCACTCTGATATTAAAATTTCGTATTCTCACTCCAAAACACTTCAAAAACTATCCTTTTTTTCTCTAAAAAAATAAACTAACTTTTTTTCATACTTTGTTAACTCACTCTGATATTAAAATTTCGTATTCTCACTCCAAAACACTTCAAAAACTATCCTTTTTTTCTCTAAAAAAATAAACTAACTTTTTTTCATACTTTGTTAACTCACTCTGATATTAAAATTTCGTATTCTCACTCCAAAACACTTCAAAAACTATCCTTTTTTCTCTAAAAAAATAAACTAACTTTTTTTCATACTTTGTTAACTCACTCTGATATTAAAATTTCGTATTCTCACTCCAAAACACTTCAAAAACTATCCTTTTTTTCTCTAAAAAAATAAACTAACTTTTTTTCATACTTTGTTAACTCACTCTGATATTAAAATTTCGTATTCTCACTCCAAAACACTTCAAAAACTATCCTTTTTTTCTCTAAAAAAATTACTAACTTTTTTTCATACTTTGTTATCTCACTCTGATATTAAAATTTCGTATTCTCACTCCAAAACACTTCAAAAACTATCCTTTTTTTCTCTAAAAAAATAAACTAACTTTTTTTCATACTTTGTTAACTCACTCTGATATTAAAATTTCGTATTCTCACTCCAAAACACTTCAAAAACTATCCTTTTTTTCTCTAAAAAAATAAACTAACTTTTTTTCATACTTTGTTAACTCACTCTGATATTAAAATTTCGTATTCTCACTCCAAAACACTTCAAAAACTATCCTTTTTTTCTCTAAAAAAATTACTAACTTTTTTTCATACTTTGTTATCTCACTCTGATATTAAAATTTCGTATTCTCACTCCAAAACACTTCAAAAACTATCCTTTTTTTCTCTAAAAAAATAAACTAACTTTTTTTCATACTTTGTTAACTCACTCTGATATTAAAATTTCGTATTCTCACTCCAAAACACTTCAAAAACTATCCTTTTTTTCTCTAAAAAAATTACTAACTTTTTTTCATACTTTGTTAACTCACTCTGATATTAAAATTTCGTATTCTCACTCCAAAACACTTCAAAAACTATCCTTTTTTTCTCTAAAAAAATTACTAACTTTTTTTCATACTTTGTTATCTCACTCTGATATTAAAATTTCGTATTCTCACTCCAAAACACTTCAAAAACTATCCTTTTTTTCTCTAAAAAAATAAACTAACTTTTTTTCATACTTTGTTAACTCACTCTGATATTAAAATTTCGTATTCTCACTCCAAAACACTTCAAAAACTATCCTTTTTTTCTCTAAAAAAATAAACTAACTTTTTTTCATACTTTGTTAACTCACTCTGATATTAAAATTTCGTATTCTCACTCCAAAACACTTCAAAAACTATCCTTTTTTTCTCTAAAAAAATTACTAACTTTTTTTCATACTTTGTTATCTCACTCTGATATTAAAATTTCGTATTCTCACTCCAAAACACTTCAAAAACTATCCTTTTTTTCTCTAAAAAAATAAACTAACTTTTTTTTCATACTTTGTTAACTCACTCTGATATTAAAATTTCGTATTCTCACTCCAAAACACTTCAAAAACTATCCTTTTTTTCTCTAAAAAAATTACTAACTTTTTTTTCATACTTTGTTAACTCACTCTGATATTAAAATTTCGTATTCTCACTCCAAAACACTTCAAAAACTATCCTTTTTTTCTCTAAAAAATTAAAAACTTTTTTTCATACTTTGTTAACTCACTCTGATATTAAAATTTCGTATTCTCACTCCAAAACACTTCAAAAAACTATCCTTTTTTTCTCTAAAAAAATAAACTAACTTTTTTTCATACTTTGTTAACTCACTCTGATATTAAAATTTCGTATTCTCACTCCAAAACACTTCAAAAACTATCCTTTTTTTCTCTAAAAAAATTACTAACTTTTTTTCATACTTTGTTAACTCACTCTGATATTAAAATTTCGTATTCTCACTCCAAAACACTTCAAAAACTATCCTTTTTTTCTCTAAAAAAATAAACTAACTTTTTTTCATACTTTGTTATCTCACTCTGATATTAAAATTTCGTATTCTCACTCCAAAACACTTCAAAAACTATCCTTTTTTTCTCTAAAAAAATAAACTAACTTTTTTTCATACTTTGTTAACTCACTCTGATATTAAAATTTCGTATTCTCACTCCAAAAACACTTCAAAAACTATCCTTTTTTTCTCTAAAAAAATAAACTAACTTTTTTTCATACTTTGTTATCTCACTCTGATATTAAAATTTCGTATTCTCACTCCAAAACACTTCAAAAACTATCCTTTTTTTCTCTAAAAAAATAAACTAACTTTTTTTTCATACTTTGTTAACTCACTCTGATATTAAAATTTCGTATTCTCACTCCAAAACACTTCAAAAACTATCCTTTTTTTCTCTAAAAAAATTACTAACTTTTTTTCATACTTTGTTATCTCACTCTGATATTAAAATTTCGTATTCTCACTCCAAAAACACTTCAAAAACTATCCTTTTTTTCTCTAAAAAAATAAACTAACTTTTTTTCATACTTTGTTAACTCACTCTGATATTAAAATTTCGTATTCTCACTCCAAAACACTTCAAAAACTATCCTTTTTTTCTCTAAAAAAATAAACTAACTTTTTTTCATACTTTGTTAACTCACTCTGATATTAAAATTTCGTATTCTCACTCCAAAACACTTCAAAAACTATCCTTTTTTTCTCTAAAAAAAATTACTAACTTTTTTTCATACTTTGTTATCTCACTCTGATATTAAAATTTCGTATTCTCACTCCAAAACACTTCAAAAACTATCCTTTTTTTTCTCTAAAAAAATAAACTAACTTTTTTTCATACTTTGTTAACTCACTCTGATATTAAAATTTCGTATTCTCACTCCAAAACACTTCAAAAACTATCCTTTTTTTCTCTAAAAAAATTAAAAACTTTTTTTCATACTTTGTTAACTCACTCTGATATTAAAATTTCGTATTCTCACTCCAAAACACTTCAAAAACTATCCTTTTTTTCTCTAAAAAAATTACTAACTTTTTTTCATACTTTGTTATCTCACTCTGATATTAAAATTTCGTATTCTCACTCCAAAACACTTCAAAAACTATCCTTTTTTTCTCTAAAAAAATTAAAAACTTTTTTTCATACTTTGTTAACTCACTCTGATATTAAAATTTCGTATTCTCACTCCAAAACACTTCAAAAACTATCCTTTTTTTCTCTAAAAAAATTACTAACTTTTTTTCATACTTTGTTAACTCACTCTGATATTAAAATTTCGTATTCTCACTCCAAAACACTTCAAAAACTATCCTTTTTTTCTCTAAAAAAATTACTAACTTATTTTCTACCTTTGTTAACTCACTCTGATATTAAAATTTCGTATTCTCACTCCAAAACACTTCAAAAACTATCCTTTTTTTCTCTAAAAAAATAAACTAACTTTTTTTCATACTTTGTTAACTCACTCTGATATTAAAATTTCGTATTCTCACTCCAAAACACTTCAAAAACTATCCTTTTTTTCTCTAAAAAAATTAAAAACTTTTTTTCATACTTTGTTAACTCACTCTGATATTAAAATTTCGTATTCTCACTCCAAAACACTTCAAAAACTATCCTTTTTTTCTCTAAAAAAATAAACTAACTTTTTTTCATACTTTGTTAACTCACTCTGATATTAAAATTTCGTATTCTCACTCCAAAACACTTCAAAAAACTATCCTTTTTTTCTCTAAAAAAATTACTAACTTTTTTTCATACTTTGTTAACTCACTCTGATATTAAAATTTCGTATTCTCACTCCAAAACACTTCAAAAACTATCCTTTTTTTCTCTAAAAAAATTACTAACTTTTTTTCATACTTTGTTAACTCACTCTGATATTAAAATTTCGTATTCTCACTCCAAAACACTTCAAAAACTATCCTTTTTTTCTCTAAAAAAATAAACTAACTTTTTTTCATACTTTGTTAACTCACTCTGATATTAAAATTTCGTATTCTCACTCCAAAACACTTCAAAAACTATCCTTTTTTTCTCTAAAAAAATTACTAACTTTTTTTCATACTTTGTTATCTCACTCTGATATTAAAATTTCGTATTCTCACTCCAAAACACTTCAAAAACTATCCTTTTTTTCTCTAAAAAAATTACTAACTTTTTTTCATACTTTGTTAACTCACTCTGATATTAAAATTTCGTATTCTCACTCCAAAACACTTCAAAAACTATCCTTTTTTTCTCTAAAAAAATAAACTAACTTTTTTTCATACTTTGTTAACTCACTCTGATATTAAAATTTCGTATTCTCACTCCAAAACACTTCAAAAACTATCCTTTTTTTCTCTAAAAAAATTACTAACTTTTTTTCATACTTTGTTAACTCACTCTGATATTAAAATTTCGTATTCTCACTCCAAAACACTTCAAAAACTATCCTTTTTTTCTCTAAAAAAATTACTAACTTTTTTTCATACTTTGTTAACTCACTCTGATATTAAAATTTCGTATTCTCACTCCAAAACACTTCAAAAACTATCCTTTTTTTCTCTAAAAAAATTACTAACTTTTTTTCATACTTTGTTAACTCACTCTGATATTAAAATTTCGTATTCTCACTCCAAAACACTTCAAAAACTATCCTTTTTTTCTCTAAAAAAATTACTAACTTTTTTTCATACTTTGTTAACTCACTCTGATATTAAAATTTCGTATTCTCACTCCAAAACACTTCAAAAACTATCCTTTTTTTCTCTAAAAAAATTACTAACTTTTTTTCATACTTTGTTAACTCACTCTGATATTAAAATTTCGTATTCTCACTCCAAAACACTTCAAAAACTATCCTTTTTTTCTCTAAAAAAATTACTAACTTTTTTTCATACTTTGTTAACTCACTCTGATATTAAAATTTCGTATTCTCACTCCAAAACACTTCAAAAACTATCCTTTTTTTCTCTAAAAAAATAAACTAACTTTTTTCATACTTTGTTAACTCACTCTGATATTAAAATTTCGTATTCTCACTCCAAAACACTTCAAAAACTATCCTTTTTTTCTCTAAAAAAATTAAAAACTTTTTTTCATACTTTGTTAACTCACTCTGATATTAAAATTTCGTATTCTCACTCCAAAACACTTCAAAAACTATCCTTTTTTTCTCTAAAAAAATTACTAACTTTTTTTCATACTTTGTTAACTCACTCTGATATTAAAATTTCGTATTCTCACTCCAAAACACTTCAAAAACTATCCTTTTTTTCTCTAAAAAAATTACTAACTTATTTTCTACCTTTGTTAACTCACTCTGATATTAAAATTTCGTATTCTCACTCCAAAACACTTCAAAAACTATGCTTTTTTTCTCTAAAAAAATTACAAACTTTTTTTCATACTTTGTTAACTCACTCTGATATTAAAATTTCGTATTCTCACTCCAAAACACTTCAAAAACTATCCTTTTTTTCTCTAAAAAAATTACTAACTTTTTTTCATACTTTGTTAACTCACTCTGATATTAAAATTTCGTATTCTCACTCCAAAACACTTCAAAAACTATCCTTTTTTTCTCTAAAAAAATTACTAACTTATTTTCTACCTTTGTTAACTCACTCTGATATTAAAATTTCGTATTCTCACTCCAAAACACTTCAAAAACTATCCTTTTTTTCTCTAAAAAAATAAACTAACTTTTTTTCATACTTTGTTAACTCACTCTGATATTAAAATTTCGTATTCTCACTCCAAAACACTTCAAAAACTATCCTTTTTTTCTCTAAAAAAATTAAAAACTTTTTTTCATACTTTGTTAACTCACTCTGATATTAAAATTTCGTATTCTCACTCCAAAACACTTCAAAAACTATCCTTTTTTTCTCTAAAAAAATAAACTAACTTTTTTTCATACTTTGTTAACTCACTCTGATATTAAAATTTCGTATTCTCACTCCAAAACACTTCAAAAACTATCCTTTTTTTCTCTAAAAAAATAAACTAACTTTTTTTCATACTTTGTTAACTCACTCTGATATTAAAATTTCGTATTCTCACTCCAAAACACTTCAAAAACTATCCTTTTTTTCTCTAAAAAAATAAACTAACTTTTTTTCATACTTTGTTAACTCACTCTGATATTAAAATTTCGTATTCTCACTCCAAAACACTTCAAAAACTATCCTTTTTTTCTCTAAAAAAATTACTAACTTTTTTTCATACTTTGTTAACTCACTCTGATATTAAAATTTCGTATTCTCACTCCAAAACACTTCAAAAACTATCCTTTTTTTCTCTAAAAAAATAAACTAACTTTTTTTCATACTTTGTTAACTCACTCTGATATTAAAATTTCGTATTCTCACTCCAAAACACTTCAAAAACTATCCTTTTTTTCTCTAAAAAAATTACTAACTTTTTTTCATACTTTGTTAACTCACTCTGATATTAAAATTTCGTATTCTCACTCCAAAACACTTCAAAAACTATCCTTTTTTTCTCTAAAAAAATTACTAACTTTTTTTCATACTTTGTTAACTCACTCTGATATTAAAATTTCGTATTCTCACTCCAAAACACTTCAAAAACTATCCTTTTTTTCTCTAAAAAAATTACTAACTTTTTTTCTACCTTTGTTAACTCACTCTGATATTAAAATTTCGTATTCTCACTCCAAAACACTTCAAAAACTATCCTTTTTTTCTCTAAAAAAATTACTAACTTATTTTCATACTTTGTTAACTCACTCTGATATTAAAATTTCGTATTCTCACTCCAAAACACTTCAAAAACTATCCTTTTTTTCTCTAAAAAAATTAAAAACTTTTTTTCATACTTTGTTAACTCACTCTGATATTAAAATTTCGTATTCTCACTCCAAAACACTTCAAAAACTATCCTTTTTTTCTCTAAAAAAATAAACTAACTTTTTTTCATACTTTGTTAACTCACTCTGATATTAAAATTTCGTATTCTCACTCCAAAACACTTCAAAAACTATCCTTTTTTTCTCTAAAAAAATTACTAACTTATTTTCTACCTTTGTTAACTCACTCTGATATTAAAATTTCGTATTCTCACTCCAAAACACTTCAAAAACTATGCTTTTTTTCTCTAAAAAAAATTACAAACTTTTTTTCATACTTTGTTAACTCACTCTGATATTAAAATTTCGTATTCTCACTCCAAAACACTTCAAAAACTATCCTTTTTTTCTCTAAAAAAATTACTAACTTTTTTTCATACTTTGTTAACTCACTCTGATATTAAAATTTCGTATTCTCACTCCAAAACACTTCAAAAACTATCCTTTTTTTCTCTAAAAAAATTACTAACTTATTTTCTACCTTTGTTAACTCACTCTGATATTAAAATTTCGTATTCTCACTCCAAAACACTTCAAAAACTATCCTTTTTTTCTCTAAAAAAATAAACTAACTTTTTTTCATACTTTGTTAACTCACTCTGATATTAAAATTTCGTATTCTCACTCCAAAACACTTCAAAAACTATCCTTTTTTTCTCTAAAAAAATTACTAACTTTTTTCATACTTTGTTAACTCACTCTGATATTAAAATTTCGTATTCTCACTCCAAAACACTTCAAAAACTATCCTTTTTTTCTCTAAAAAAATAAACTAACTTTTTTTCATACTTTGTTAACTCACTCTGATATTAAAATTTCGTATTCTCACTCCAAAACACTTCAAAAACTATCCTTTTTTTCTCTAAAAAAATAAACTAACTTTTTTTCATACTTTGTTAACTCACTCTGATATTAAAATTTCGTATTCTCACTCCAAAACACTTCAAAAACTATCCTTTTTTTCTCTAAAAAAATTACTAACTTTTTTTCATACTTTGTTAACTCACTCTGATATTAAAATTTCGTATTCTCACTCCAAAACACTTCAAAAACTATCCTTTTTTTCTCTAAAAAAATAAACTAACTTTTTTTCATACTTTGTTAACTCACTCTGATATTAAAATTTCGTATTCTCACTCCAAAACACTTCAAAAACTATCCTTTTTTTCTCTAAAAAAATTACTAACTTTTTTTCATACTTTGTTATCTCACTCTGATATTAAAATTTCGTATTCTCACTCCAAAACACTTCAAAAACTATCCTTTTTTTCTCTAAAAAATAAACTAACTTTTTTTCATACTTTGTTAACTCACTCTGATATTAAAATTTCGTATTCTCACTCCAAAACACTTCAAAAACTATCCTTTTTTTCTCTAAAAAAATAAACTAACTTTTTTTCATACTTTGTTAACTCACTCTGATATTAAAATTTCGTATTCTCACTCCAAAACACTTCAAAAACTATCCTTTTTTTCTCTAAAAAAATTACTAACTTTTTTTCATACTTTGTTAACTCACTCTGATATTAAAATTTCGTATTCTCACTCCAAAACACTTCAAAAACTATCCTTTTTTTCTCTAAAAAAATTACTAACTTTTTTTCATACTTTGTTAACTCACTCTGATATTAAAATTTCGTATTCTCACTCCAAAACACTTCAAAAACTATCCTTTTTTTCTCTAAAAAAATTAACTAACTTTTTTTTCATACTTTGTTAACTCACTCTGATATTAAAATTTCGTATTCTCACTCCAAAACACTTCAAAAACTATCCTTTTTTTCTCTAAAAAAATTACTAACTTTTTTTCATACTTTGTTATCTCACTCTGATATTAAAATTTCGTATTCTCACTCCAAAACACTTCAAAAACTATCCTTTTTTTCTCTAAAAAAATAAACTAACTTTTTTTCATACTTTGTTAACTCACTCTGATATTAAAATTTCGTATTCTCACTCCAAAACACTTCAAAAACTATCCTTTTTTTCTCTAAAAAAATAAACTAACTTTTTTTCATACTTTGTTAACTCACTCTGATATTAAAATTTCGTATTCTCACTCCAAAACACTTCAAAAACTATCCTTTTTTTCTCTAAAAAAATTACTAACTTTTTTTCATACTTTGTTATCTCACTCTGATATTAAAATTTCGTATTCTCACTCCAAAACACTTCAAAAACTATCCTTTTTTTCTCTAAAAAATAAACTAACTTTTTTTCATACTTTGTTAACTCACTCTGATATTAAAATTTCGTATTCTCACTCCAAAACACTTCAAAAACTATCCTTTTTTTCTCTAAAAAAATTACTAACTTTTTTTCATACTTTGTTAACTCACTCTGATATTAAAATTTCGTATTCTCACTCCAAAACACTTCAAAAACTATCCTTTTTTTCTCTAAAAAAATTACTAACTTTTTTTCATACTTTGTTAACTCACTCTGATATTAAAATTTCGTATTCTCACTCCAAAACACTTCAAAAACTATCCTTTTTTTCTCTAAAAAAATTACTAACTTATTTTCTACCTTTGTTAACTCACTCTGATATTAAAATTTCGTATTCTCACTCCAAAACACTTCAAAAACTATCCTTTTTTTCTCTAAAAAAATTACTAACTTTTTTTCATACTTTGTTAACTCACTCTGATATTAAAATTTCGTATTCTCACTCCAAAACACTTCAAAAACTATCCTTTTTTTCTCTAAAAAAATAAACTAACTTTTTTTCATACTTTGTTAACTCACTCTGATATTAAAATTTCGTATTCTCACTCCAAAACACTTCAAAAACTATCCTTTTTTTCTCTAAAAAAATAAACTAACTTTTTTTCATACTTTGTTAACTCACTCTGATATTAAAATTTCGTATTCTCACTCCAAAACACTTCAAAAACTATCCTTTTTTTCTCTAAAAAAATTACTAACTTTTTTTCATACTTTGTTAACTCACTCTGATATTAAAATTTCGTATTCTCACTCCAAAACACTTCAAAAACTATCCTTTTTTTCTCTAAAAAAATTACTAACTTTTTTTCATACTTTGTTAACTCACTCTGATATTAAAATTTCGTATTCTCACTCCAAAACACTTCAAAAACTATCCTTTTTTTCTCTAAAAAAATTACTAACTTTTTTTCATACTTTGTTAACTCACTCTGATATTAAAATTTCGTATTCTCACTCCAAAACACTTCAAAAACTATCCTTTTTTTCTCTAAAAAAATTACTAACTTTTTTCATACTTTGTTATCTCACTCTGATATTAAAATTTCGTATTCTCACTCCAAAACACTTCAAAAACTATCCTTTTTTTCTCTAAAAAAATTACTAACTTTTTTTCATACTTTGTTAACTCACTCTGATATTAAAATTTCGTATTCTCACTCCAAAACACTTCAAAAACTATCCTTTTTTTCTCTAAAAAAATAAACTAACTTTTTTTCATACTTTGTTAACTCACTCTGATATTAAAATTTCGTATTCTCACTCCAAAACACTTCAAAAACTATCCTTTTTTTCTCTAAAAAAATTACTAACTTTTTTTCATACTTTGTTATCTCACTCTGATATTAAAATTTCGTATTCTCACTCCAAAACACTTCAAAAACTATCCTTTTTTTCTCTAAAAAAATTACTAACTTTTTTTCATACTTTGTTAACTCACTCTGATATTAAAATTTCGTATTCTCACTCCAAAACACTTCAAAAACTATCCTTTTTTTCTCTAAAAAAATAAACTAACTTTTTTTCATACTTTGTTAACTCACTCTGATATTAAAATTTCGTATTCTCACTCCAAAACACTTCAAAAACTATCCTTTTTTTCTCTAAAAAAATTACTAACTTTTTTTCTACCTTTGTTAACTCACTCTGATATTAAAATTTCGTATTCTCACTCCAAAACACTTCAAAAACTATCCTTTTTTTCTCTAAAAAAATAAACTAACTTTTTTTCATACTTTGTTAACTCACTCTGATATTAAAATTTCGTATTCTCACTCCAAAACACTTCAAAAACTATCCTTTTTTTCTCTAAAAAAATAAACTAACTTTTTTTTCATACTTTGTTAACTCACTCTGATATTAAAATTTCGTATTCTCACTCCAAAACACTTCAAAAACTATCCTTTTTTTCTCTAAAAAAATTACTAACTTTTTTTCTACCTTTGTTAACTCACTCTGATATTAAAATTTCGTATTCTCACTCCAAAACACTTCAAAAACTATCCTTTTTTTCTCTAAAAAAATTACTAACTTATTTTCTACCTTTGTTAACTCACTCTGATATTAAAATTTCGTATTCTCACTCCAAAACACTTCAAAAACTATCCTTTTTTTCTCTAAAAAAATTACTAACTTTTTTTCATACTTTGTTAACTCACTCTGATATTAAAATTTCGTATTCTCACTCCAAAACACTTCAAAAACTATCCTTTTTTTCTCTAAAAAAATTACTAACTTTTTTTCATACTTTGTTAACTCACTCTGATATTAAAATTTCGTATTCTCACTCCAAAACACTTCAAAAACTATCCTTTTTTTCTCTAAAAAAATTACTAACTTTTTTTCATACTTTGTTAACTCACTCTGATATTAAAATTTCGTATTCTCACTCCAAAACACTTCAAAAACTATCCTTTTTTTCTCTAAAAAAATTACTAACTTTTTTTCATACTTTGTTAACTCACTCTGATATTAAAATTTCGTATTCTCACTCCAAAACACTTCAAAAACTATCCTTTTTTTCTCTAAAAAAATTAACTAACTTTTTTTCATACTTTGTTAACTCACTCTGATATTAAAATTTCGTATTCTCACTCCAAAACACTTCAAAAACTATCCTTTTTTTCTCTAAAAAAATAACTAACTTTTTTTCATACTTTGTTAACTCACTCTGATATTAAAATTTCGTATTCTCACTCCAAAACACTTCAAAAACTATCCTTTTTTTCTCTAAAAAAATTACTAACTTTTTTTCATACTTTGTTAACTCACTCTGATATTAAAATTTCGTATTCTCACTCCAAAACACTTCAAAAACTATCCTTTTTTTCTCTAAAAAAATTACTAACTTTTTTTCATACTTTGTTAACTCACTCTGATATTAAAATTTCGTATTCTCACTCCAAAACACTTCAAAAACTATCCTTTTTTTCTCTAAAAAAATTACTAACTTTTTTTCATACTTTGTTAACTCACTCTGATATTAAAATTTCGTATTCTCACTCCAAAACACTTCAAAAACTATCCTTTTTTTCTCTAAAAAAATAACTAACTTTTTTTCATACTTTGTTAACTCACTCTGATATTAAAATTTCGTATTCTCACTCCAAAACACTTCAAAAACTATCCTTTTTTTCTCTAAAAAAAATTACTAACTTTTTTTCATACTTTGTTAACTCACTCTGATATTAAAATTTCGTATTCTCACTCCAAAACACTTCAAAAACTATCCTTTTTTTCTCTAAAAAAATTAAAACTTTTTTTCATACTTTGTTAACTCACTCTGATATTAAAATTTCGTATTCTCACTCCAAAACACTTCAAAAACTATCCTTTTTTTCTCTAAAAAAATTAACTAACTTTTTTTCATACTTTGTTAACTCACTCTGATATTAAAATTTCGTATTCTCACTCCAAAACACTTCAAAAACTATCCTTTTTTTCTCTAAAAAAATTACTAACTTTTTTTCATACTTTGTTAACTCACTCTGATATTAAAATTTCGTATTCTCACTCCAAAACACTTCAAAAACTATCCTTTTTTTCTCTAAAAAAATTACTAACTTTTTTTCTACCTTTGTTAACTCACTCTGATATTAAAATTTCGTATTCTCACTCCAAAACACTTCAAAAACTATCCTTTTTTTCTCTAAAAAAATTACTAACTTTTTTTCATACTTTGTTAACTCACTCTGATATTAAAATTTCGTATTCTCACTCCAAAACACTTCAAAAACTATCCTTTTTTTCTCTAAAAAAAATTACAAACTTTTTTTCATACTTTGTTAACTCACTCTGATATTAAAATTTCGTATTCTCACTCCAAAACACTTCAAAAACTATCCTTTTTTTCTCTAAAAAAATAAACTAACTTTTTTTCATACTTTGTTAACTCACTCTGATATTAAAATTTCGTATTCTCACTCCAAAACACTTCAAAAACTATCCTTTTTTTCTCTAAAAAAATTACTAACTTTTTTTCATACTTTGTTATCTCACTCTGATATTAAAATTTCGTATTCTCACTCCAAAACACTTCAAAAACTATCCTTTTTTTCTCTAAAAAAATTACAAACTTTTTTTCATACTTTGTTAACTCACTCTGATATTAAAATTTCGTATTCTCACTCCAAAACACTTCAAAAACTATCCTTTTTTTCTCTAAAAAAATAAACTAACTTTTTTTCATACTTTGTTAACTCACTCTGATATTAAAATTTCGTATTCTCACTCCAAAACACTTCAAAAACTATCCTTTTTTTCTCTAAAAAAATTACTAACTTTTTTTCATACTTTGTTATCTCACTCTGATATTAAAATTTCGTATTCTCACTCCAAAACACTTCAAAAACTATCCTTTTTTTCTCTAAAAAAATTACTAACTTTTTTTCATACTTTGTTAACTCACTCTGATATTAAAATTTCGTATTCTCACTCCAAAACACTTCAAAAACTATCCTTTTTTTCTCTAAAAAAATAACCTAACTTTTTTTCATACTTTGTTAACTCACTCTGATATTAAAATTTCGTATTCTCACTCCAAAACACTTCAAAAACTATCCTTTTTTTCTCTAAAAAAATTACTAACTTTTTTTCATACTTTGTTAACTCACTCTGATATTAAAATTTCGTATTCTCACTCCAAAACACTTCAAAAACTATCCTTTTTTTCTCTAAAAAAATTACTAACTTTTTTTCATACTTTGTTAACTCACTCTGATATTAAAATTTCGTATTCTCACTCCAAAACACTTCAAAAACTATCCTTTTTTTCTCTAAAAAAATTACTAACTTTTTTTCATACTTTGTTATCTCACTCTGATATTAAAATTTCGTATTCTCACTCCAAAACACTTCAAAAACTATCCTTTTTTTCTCTAAAAAAAATTACAAACTTTTTTTCATACTTTGTTAACTCACTCTGATATTAAAATTTCGTATTCTCACTCCAAAACACTTCAAAAACTATCCTTTTTTTCTCTAAAAAAATAAACTAACTTTTTTTCATACTTTGTTAACTCACTCTGATATTAAAATTTCGTATTCTCACTCCAAAACACTTCAAAAACTATCCTTTTTTTTCTCTAAAAAAATTACTAACTTTTTTTCATACTTTGTTATCTCACTCTGATATTAAAATTTCGTATTCTCACTCCAAAACACTTCAAAAACTATCCTTTTTTTCTCTAAAAAAATTACTAACTTTTTTTCATACTTTGTTAACTCACTCTGATATTAAAATTTCGTATTCTCACTCCAAAACACTTCAAAAACTATCCTTTTTTTCTCTAAAAAAATAAACTAACTTTTTTTCATACTTTGTTAACTCACTCTGATATTAAAATTTCGTATTCTCACTCCAAAACACTTCAAAAACTATCCTTTTTTTCTCTAAAAAAATAAACTAACTTTTTTTCATACTTTGTTAACTCACTCTGATATTAAAATTTCGTATTCTCACTCCAAAACACTTCAAAAACTATCCTTTTTTTCTCTAAAAAAATAAACTAACTTTTTTTCATACTTTGTTAACTCACTCTGATATTAAAATTTCGTATTCTCACTCCAAAACACTTCAAAAACTATCCTTTTTTTCTCTAAAAAAATTACT
This sequence comes from Loxodes magnus, assembly GCA_946699065.1. Classification (NCBI taxonomy): domain Eukaryota; phylum Ciliophora; class Karyorelictea; order Loxodida; family Loxodidae; genus Loxodes; species Loxodes magnus. The sequence continues at coordinate 5,400 of CAMPDV010006405.1, read as the reverse complement.
AACTTTTTTTCTACCTTTGTTAACTCACTCTGATATTAAAATTTCGTATTCTCACTCCAAAACACTTCAAAAACTATCCTTTTTTTCTCTAAAAAAATTACTAACTTATTTTCTACCTTTGTTAACTCACTCTGATATTAAAATTTCGTATTCTCACTCCAAAACACTTCAAAAACTATCCTTTTTTTCTCTAAAAAAATAAACTAACTTTTTTTCATACTTTGTTAACTCACTCTGATATTAAAATTTCGTATTCTCACTCCAAAACACTTCAAAAACTATCCTTTTTTTCTCTAAAAAAATTACTAACTTTTTTTCATACTTTGTTAACTCACTCTGATATTAAAATTTCGTATTCTCACTCCAAAACACTTCAAAAACTATCCTTTTTTTCTCTAAAAAAATTACTAACTTTTTTTCATACTTTGTTAACTCACTCTGATATTAAAATTTCGTATTCTCACTCCAAAACACTTCAAAAACTATCCTTTTTTTCTCTAAAAAAATTACTAACTTTTTTTCATACTTTGTTAACTCACTCTGATATTAAAATTTCGTATTCTCACTCCAAAACACTTCAAAAACTATCCTTTTTTTCTCTAAAAAAATTACTAACTTTTTTTCATACTTTGTTATCTCACTCTGATATTAAAATTTCGTATTCTCACTCCAAAACACTTCAAAAACTATCCTTTTTTTCTCTAAAAAAATTACTAACTTTTTTTCATACTTTGTTATCTCACTCTGATATTAAAATTTCGTATTCTCACTCCAAAACACTTCAAAAACTATCCTTTTTTTCTCTAAAAAAATTACAAACTTTTTTTCATACTTTGTTAACTCACTCTGATATTAAAATTTCGTATTCTCACTCCAAAACACTTCAAAAACTATCCTTTTTTTCTCTAAAAAAATTACTAACTTTTTTTCATACTTTGTTAACTCACTCTGATATTAAAATTTCGTATTCTCACTCCAAAACACTTCAAAAACTATCCTTTTTTTCTCTAAAAAAATTACTAACTTTTTTTCATACTTTGTTATCTCACTCTGATATTAAAATTTCGTATTCTCACTCCAAAACACTTCAAAAACTATCCTTTTTTTCTCTAAAAAAATTACTAACTTTTTTTCATACTTTGTTATCTCACTCTGATATTAAAATTTCGTATTCTCACTCCAAAACACTTCAAAAACTATCCTTTTTTTCTCTAAAAAAATTACTAACTTTTTTTCATACTTTGTTATCTCACTCTGATATTAAAATTTCGTATTCTCACTCCAAAACACTTCAAAAACTATCCTTTTTTTCTCTAAAAAAATTACTAACTTTTTTTCTACCTTTGTTAACTCACTCTGATATTAAAATTTCGTATTCTCACTCCAAAACACTTCAAAAACTATCCTTTTTTTCTCTAAAAAAATTACAAACTTTTTTTCATACTTTGTTAACTCACTCTGATATTAAAATTTCGTATTCTCACTCCAAAACACTTCAAAAACTATCCTTTTTTTCTCTAAAAAAATAAACTAACTTTTTTTCATACTTTGTTAACTCACTCTGATATTAAAATTTCGTATTCTCACTCCAAAACTCTTCAAAAACTATCCTTTTTTTCTCTAAAAAAATTACTAACTTTTTTTCATACTTTGTTAACTCACTCTGATATTAAAATTTCGTATTCTCACTCCAAAACACTTCAAAAACTATCCTTTTTTTCTCTAAAAAAATTACTAACTTTTTTTCATACTTTGTTAACTCACTCTGATATTAAAATTTCGTATTCTCACTCCAAAACACTTCAAAAACTATCCTTTTTTTCTCTAAAAAAATTACTAACTTTTTTTCATACTTTGTTATCTCACTCTGATATTAAAATTTCGTATTCTCACTCCAAAACACTTCAAAAACTATCCTTTTTTTCTCTAAAAAAATTACAAACTTTTTTTCATACTTTGTTAACTCACTCTGATATTAAAATTTCGTATTCTCACTCCAAAACACTTCAAAAACTATCCTTTTTTTCTCTAAAAAAATAAACTAACTTTTTTTCATACTTTGTTAACTCACTCTGATATTAAAATTTCGTATTCTCACTCCAAAACTCTTCAAAAACTATCCTTTTTTTCTCTAAAAAAATTACTAACTTTTTTTCATACTTTGTTAACTCACTCTGATATTAAAATTTCGTATTCTCACTCCAAAACACTTCAAAAACTATCCTTTTTTTCTCTAAAAAAATTACTAACTTTTTTTCATACTTTGTTAACTCACTCTGATATTAAAATTTCGTATTCTCACTCCAAAACACTTCAAAAACTATCCTTTTTTTCTCTAAAAAAATTACTAACTTTTTTTCATACTTTGTTATCTCACTCTGATATTAAAATTTCGTATTCTCACTCCAAAACACTTCAAAAACTATCCTTTTTTTCTCTAAAAAAATTACTAACTTTTTTTCATACTTTGTTAACTCACTCTGATATTAAAATTTCGTATTCTCACTCCAAAACACTTCAAAAACTATCCTTTTTTTCTCTAAAAAAATAAACTAACTTTTTTTCATACTTTGTTAACTCACTCTGATATTAAAATTTCGTATTCTCACTCCAAAACACTTCAAAAACTATCCTTTTTTTCTCTAAAAAAATTACTAACTTTTTTTCATACTTTGTTATCTCACTCTGATATTAAACTTTCGTATTCTCACTCCAAAACACTTCAAAAACTATCCTTTTTTTCTCTAAAAAAATTACTAACTTTTTTTCATACTTTGTTAACTCACTCTGATATTAAAATTTCGTATTCTCACTCCAAAACACTTCAAAAACTATCCTTTTTTTCTCTAAAAAAATAAACTAACTTTTTTTCATACTTTGTTAACTCACTCTGATATTAAAATTTCGTATTCTCACTCCAAAACACTTCAAAAACTATCCTTTTTTTCTCTAAAAAAATAAACTAACTTTTTTTCATACTTTGTTAACTCACTCTGATATTAAAATTTCGTATTCTCACTCCAAAACACTTCAAAAACTATCCTTTTTTTCTCTAAAAAAATTACTAACTTTTTTTCTACCTTTGTTAACTCACTCTGATATTAAAATTTCGTATTCTCACTCCAAAACACTTCAAAAACTATCCTTTTTTTCTCTAAAAAAATTAATAACTTTTTTTCATACTTTGTTAACTCACTCTGATATTAAAATTTCGTATTCTCACTCCAAAACACTTCAAAAACTATCCTTTTTTTCTCTAAAAAAATTAAAAACTTTTTTTCATACTTTGTTAACTCACTCTGATATTAAAATTTCGTATTCTCACTCCAAAACACTTCAAAAACTATCCTTTTTTTCTCTAAAAAAATTACAAACTTTTTTTCATACTTTGTTAACTCACTCTGATATTAAAATTTCGTATTCTCACTCCAAAACACTTCAAAAACTATCCTTTTTTTCTCTAAAAAAATTACTAACTTTTTTTCATACTTTGTTAACTCACTCTGATATTAAAATTTCGTATTCTCACTCCAAAACACTTCAAAAACTATCCTTTTTTTCTCTAAAAAAATTACTAACTTTTTTTCATACTTTGTTAACTCACTCTGATATTAAAATTTCGTATTCTCACTCCAAAACACTTCAAAAACTATCCTTTTTTTCTCTAAAAAAATTACTAACTTTTTTTCTACCTTTGTTAACTCACTCTGATATTAAAATTTCGTATTCTCACTCCAAAACACTTCAAAAACTATCCTTTTTTTCTCTAAAAAAATAACCTAACTTTTTTTCATACTTTGTTAACTCACTCTGATATTAAAATTTCGTATTCTCACTCCAAAACACTTCAAAAACTATCCTTTTTTTCTCTAAAAAAAATTACTAACTTTTTTTCATACTTTGTTAACTCACTCTGATATTAAAATTTCGTATTCTCACTCCAAAACACTTCAAAAACTATCCTTTTTTTCTCTAAAAAAATTACTAACTTTTTTTCTACCTTTGTTAACTCACTCTGATATTAAAATTTCGTATTCTCACTCCAAAACACTTCAAAAACTATCCTTTTTTTCTCTAAAAAAATTACTAACTTATTTTCTACCTTTGTTAACTCACTCTGATATTAAAATTTCGTATTCTCACTCCAAAACACTTCAAAAACTATCCTTTTTTTCTCTAAAAAAATTAAAAACTTTTTTTCATACTTTGTTAACTCACTCTGATATTAAAATTTCGTATTCTCACTCCAAAACACTTCAAAAACTATCCTTTTTTTCTCTAAAAAAATTAAAAACTTTTTTTCATACTTTGTTAACTCACTCTGATATTAAAATTTCGTATTCTCACTCCTAAAACACTTCAAAAACTATCCTTTTTTTCTCTAAAAAAATTACTAACTAACTTTTTTTCATACTTTGTTAACTCACTCTGATATTAAAATTTCGTATTCTCACTCCAAAACACTTCAAAAACTATCCTTTTTTTCTCTAAAAAAATTACTAACTTTTTTTCATACTTTGTTAACTCACTCTGATATTAAAATTTCGTATTCTCACTCCAAAACACTTCAAAAACTATCCTTTTTTTCTCTAAAAAAATTACAAACTTTTTTTCATACTTTGTTAACTCACTCTGATATTAAAATTTCGTATTCTCACTCCAAAACACTTCAAAAACTATCCTTTTTTTCTCTAAAAAAATTACTAACTTTTTTTCATACTTTGTTAACTCACTCTGATATTAAAATTTCGTATTCTCACTCCAAAACACTTCAAAAACTATCCTTTTTTTCTCTAAAAAAATTACTAACTTTTTTTCATACTTTGTTAACTCACTCTGATATTAAAATTTCGTATTCTCACTCCAAAACACTTCAAAAACTATCCTTTTTTTCTCTAAAAAAAATTACTAACTTTTTTTCATACTTTGTTAACTCACTCTGATATTAAAATTTCGTATTCTCACTCCAAAACACTTCAAAAACTATCCTTTTTTTCTCTAAAAAAATTACTAACTTTTTTTCATACTTTGTTAACTCACTCTGATATTAAAATTTCGTATTCTCACTCCAAAACACTTCAAAAACTATCCTTTTTTTCTCTAAAAAAATAAACTAACTTTTTTTCATACTTTGTTAACTCACTCTGATATTAAAATTTCGTATTCTCACTCCAAAACACTTCAAAAACTATCCTTTTTTTTCTCTAAAAAAAATTACTAACTTTTTTTCATACTTTGTTAACTCACTCTGATATTAAAATTTCGTATTCTCACTCCAAAACACTTCAAAAACTATCCTTTTTTTCTCTAAAAAAATTAAAAACTTTTTTTCATACTTTGTTAACTCACTCTGATATTAAAATTTCGTATTCTCACTCCAAAACACTTCAAAAACTATCC
>CAMPDV010006404.1:0-20842 GCA_946699065.1 Loxodes magnus | reverse complement strand
TACTTATTACTTCTCAAAGCATACTCCTTAAAACTGAAATTCTATCTTCTTTTCTTACTTTACTTCTTCACTTTTCTATAGGCTAACTTTCATCTACAAGCAAATCTTGACAAAACGAATAAAGATTCGTGATTAATATTTTATTACTAACATTTTGGATATTCAAAATCATATTTTAGTGCTTGCTACGAAAACTTATCATTAGATATTCTTTTCTTACTTTACTTCCTCACTTTTCTAAATACTTATTACTTCTCAAAGCATACTCCTTAAAACTGAAATTCTATCTTCTTTTCTTACTTTACTTCTTCACTTTTCTAAATACTTATTACTTCTCAAAGCATACTCCTTAAAACTGAAATTCTATCTTCTTTTCTTACTTTACTTCTTCACTTTTCTATAGGCTAACTTTCATCTACAAGCATATCTTGACAAACCGAATACAGATTCGTAATTGTGATATTATTACTAACATTTTGGATATTCTAACTTATATTTTAGTGCTTGCTACGAATACTTATCATTAGATATTCTTTTTTTACTTTACTTCTTCACTTTTCTAAATACTTATTACTTCTCAAAGCATACTCCTTAAAACTGAAATTCTATCTTCTTTTCTTACTTTACTTCTTCACTTTTCTAAATACTTATTACTTCTCAAAGCATACTCATTTAAACTGAAATTCTTTCTTCTTTTCTTACTCTACTTCTTCACTTTTCTAAATACTTAATACTTCTCAAAGCATACTACTTAAAAATGAAATTCTATCTTCTTTTCTTACTTTACTTCTTCACTTTTCTAAATACTTATTACTTCTAAAAGCATACTCCTTAAATCTGAAACTCTATCTTCTTTTCTTACTCTTCTTCTTTACTTTTCTAAATACTTATTACTTCTCAAAGCATACTCCTTAAAACTGAAATTGTATCTTCTTTTCTTACTCTACTTCTTCACTTTTCTAAATACTTATTACTTCTAAAAGCATACTACTTAAAAATGAAATTCTATCTTCTTTTCTTACTTTACTTCTTCACTTTTCTAAATACTTATTACTTCTCAAAGCATACTCCTTAAAACTGAAATTCTATCTTCTATTCTTACTTTACTTCTTCACTTTTCTAAATACTTATTACTTCTCAAAGCATACTACTTAAATCTGAAATTCATTCTCCTATTCTTACTTTACTTCTTCACTTTTCAATAGGCTAACTTTCATCTACAAGCATATCTTGACAAACCGAATACAGATTCGTAATTGTGATATTATTACTAACATTTTGGATATTCTAACTTATATTTTAGTGCTTGCTACGAATACTTATCATTAGATATTCTTTTCTTACTTTACTTCTTCACTTTTCTAAATACTTATTACTTCTCAAAGCATACTCCTTAAAACTGAAATTCTATCTTCTTTTCTTACTTTACTTCTTCACTTTTCCAAATACTTATTACTTCTCAAAGCATACTCCTTAAAACTGAAATTCTATCTTCTTTTCTTACTTTACTTCTTCACTTTTCTAAATACTTATTACTTCTCAAAGCATACTCCTTAAAACTAAAATTCTATCTTCTTTTCTTACTTTACTTCTTCACTTTTCCAAATACTTATTACTTCTCAAAGCATACTCCTTAAAACTGAAATTCTATCTTCTTTTCTTACTTTACTTCTTCACTTTTCTAAATACTTATTACTTCTCAAAGCATACTCCTTAAAACTGAAATTCTATCTTCTTTTCTTACTTTACTTCTTCACTTTTCTATAGGCTAACTTTCATCTACAAGCAAATCTTGACAACACGAATAAAGATTCGTGATTAATATTTTATTACTAACATTTTGGATATTCAAAATCATATTTTAGTGCTTGCTACGAAAACTTATCATTAGATATTCTTTTCTTACTTTACTTCCTCACTTTTCTAAATACTTATTACTTCTCAAAGCATACTCCTTAAAACTGAAATTCTATCTTCTTTTCTTACTTTACTTCTTCACTTTTCTAAATACTTATTACTTCTCAAAGCATACTCCTTAAAACTAAAATTCTATCTTCTTTTCTTACTTTACTTCTTCACTTTTCTAAATACTTATTACTTCTCAAAGCATACTCCTTAAAACTGAAATTCTATCTTCTTTTCTTACTTTACTTCTTCACTTTTCTATAGGCTAACTTTCATCTACAAGCAAATCTTGACAAAACGAATAAAGATTCGTGATTAATATTTTATTACTAACATTTTGGATATTCAAAATCATATTTTAGTGCTTGCTACGAAAACTTATCATTAGATATTCTTTTCTTACTTTACTTCCTCACTTTTCTAAATACTTATTACTTCTCAAAGCATACTCCTTAAAACTGAAATTCTATCTTCTTTTCTTACTTTACTTCTTCACTTTTCTAAATACTTATTACTTCTCAAAGCATACTCCTTAAAACTAAAATTCTATCTTCTTTTCTTACTTTACTTCTTCACTTTTCTAAATACTTATTACTTCTCAAAGCATACTCCTTAAAACTGAAATTCTATCTTCTTTTCTTACTTTACTTCTTCACTTTTCTATAGGCTAACTTTCATCTACAAGCAAATCTTGACAAAACGAATAAAGATTCGTGATTAATATTTTATTACTAACATTTTGGATATTCAAAATCATATTTTAGTGCTTGCTACGAAAACTTATCATTAGATATTCTTTTCTTACTTTACTTCCTCACTTTTCTAAATACTTATTACTTCTCAAAGCATACTCCTTAAAACTGAAATTCTATCTTCTTTTCTTACTTTACTTCTTCACTTTTCTAAATACTTATTACTTCTCAAAGCATACTCCTTAAAACTGAAATTCTATCTTCTTTTCTTACTTTACTTCTTCACTTTTCTAAATACTTATTACTTCTCAAAGCATACTCCTTAAAACTAAAATTCTATCTTCTTTTCTTACTTTACTTCTTCACTTTTCCAAATACTTATTACTTCTCAAAGCATACTCCTTAAAACTGAAATTCTATCTTCTTTTCTTACTTTACTTCTTCACTTTTCTAAATACTTATTACTTCTCAAAGCATACTCCTTAAAACTGAAATTCTATCTTCTTTTCTTACTTTACTTCTTCACTTTTCTATAGGCTAACTTTCATCTACAAGCAAATCTTGACAAAACGAATAAAGATTCGTGATTAATATTTTATTACTAACATTTTGGATATTCAAAATCATATTTTAGTGCTTGCTACGAAAACTTATCATTAGATATTCTTTTCTTACTTTACTTCCTCACTTTTCTAAATACTTATTACTTCTCAAAGCATACTCCTTAAAACTGAAATTCTATCTTCTTTTCTTACTTTACTTCTTCACTTTTCTAAATACTTATTACTTCTCAAAGCATACTCCTTAAAACTGAAATTCTATCTTCTTTTCTTACTTTACTTCTTCACTTTTCTATAGGCTAACTTTCATCTACAAGCAAATCTTGACAAAACGAATAAAGATTCGTGATTAATATTTTATTACTAACATTTTGGATATTCAAAATCATATTTTAGTGCTTGCTACGAAAACTTATCATTAGATATTCTTTTCTTACTTTACTTCCTCACTTTTCTAAATACTTATTACTTCTCAAAGCATACTCCTTAAAACTGAAATTCTATCTTCTTTTCTTACTTTACTTCTTCACTTTTCTAAATACTTATTACTTCTCAAAGCATACTCCTTAAAACTGAAATTCTATCTTCTTTTCTTACTTTACTTCTTCACTTTTCTATAGGCTAACTTTCATCTACAAGCAAATCTTGACAAAACGAATAAAGATTCGTGATTAATATTTTATTACTAACATTTTGGATATTCAAAATCATATTTTAGTGCTTGCTACGAAAACTTATCATTAGATATTCTTTTCTTACTTTACTTCCTCACTTTTCTAAATACTTATTACTTCTCAAAGCATACTCCTTAAAACTGAAATTCTATCTTCTTTTCTTACTTTACTTCTTCACTTTTCTAAATACTTATTACTTCTCAAAGCATACTCCTTAAAACTGAAATTCTATCTTCTTTTCTTACTTTACTTCTTCACTTTTCTAAATACTTATTACTTCTCAAAGCATACTCCTTAAAACTAAAATTCTATCTTCTTTTCTTACTTTACTTCTTCACTTTTCCAAATACTTATTACTTCTCAAAGCATACTCCTTAAAACTGAAATTCTATCTTCTTTTCTTACTTTACTTCTTCACTTTTCTAAATACTTATTACTTCTCAAAGCATACTCCTTAAAACTGAAATTCTATCTTCTTTTCTTACTTTACTTCTTCACTTTTCTATAGGCTAACTTTCATCTACAAGCAAATCTTGACAAAACGAATAAAGATTCGTGATTAATATTTTATTACTAACATTTTGGATATTCAAAATCATATTTTAGTGCTTGCTACGAAAACTTATCATTAGATATTCTTTTCTTACTTTACTTCCTCACTTTTCTAAATACTTATTACTTCTCAAAGCATACTCCTTAAAACTGAAATTCTATCTTCTTTTCTTACTTTACTTCTTCACTTTTCTAAATACTTATTACTTCTCAAAGCATACTCCTTAAAACTGAAATTCTATCTTCTTTTCTTACTTTACTTCTTCACTTTTCTAAATACTTATTACTTCTCAAAGCATACTCCTTAAAACTAAAATTCTATCTTCTTTTCTTACTTTACTTCTTCACTTTTCCAAATACTTATTACTTCTCAAAGCATACTCCTTAAAACTGAAATTCTATCTTCTTTTCTTACTTTACTTCTTCACTTTTCTAAATACTTATTACTTCTCAAAGCATACTCCTTAAAACTGAAATTCTATCTTCTTTTCTTACTTTACTTCTTCACTTTTCTATAGGCTAACTTTCATCTACAAGCAAATCTTGACAAAACGAATAAAGATTCGTGATTAATATTTTATTACTAACATTTTGGATATTCAAAATCATATTTTAGTGCTTGCTACGAAAACTTATCATTAGATATTCTTTTCTTACTTTACTTCCTCACTTTTCTAAATACTTATTACTTCTCAAAGCATACTCCTTAAAACTGAAATTCTATCTTCTTTTCTTACTTTACTTCTTCACTTTTCTAAATACTTATTACTTCTCAAAGCATACTCCTTAAAACTGAAATTCTATCTTCTTTTCTTACTTTACTTCTTCACTTTTCTATAGGCTAACTTTCATCTACAAGCAAATCTTGACAAAACGAATAAAGATTCGTGATTAATATTTTATTACTAACATTTTGGATATTCAAAATCATATTTTAGTGCTTGCTACGAAAACTTATCATTAGATATTCTTTTCTTACTTTACTTCCTCACTTTTCTAAATACTTATTACTTCTCAAAGCATACTCCTTAAAACTGAAATTCTATCTTCTTTTCTTACTTTACTTCTTCACTTTTCTAAATACTTATTACTTCTCAAAGCATACTCCTTAAAACTGAAATTCTATCTTCTTTTCTTACTTTACTTCTTCACTTTTCTAAATACTTATTACTTCTCAAAGCATACTCCTTAAAACTAAAATTCTATCTTCTTTTCTTACTTTACTTCTTCACTTTTCCAAATACTTATTACTTCTCAAAGCATACTCCTTAAAACTGAAATTCTATCTTCTTTTCTTACTTTACTTCTTCACTTTTCTATAGGCTAACTTTCATCTACAAGCAAATCTTGACAAAACGAATAAAGATTCGTGATTAATATTTTATTACTAACATTTTGGATATTCAAAATCATATTTTAGTGCTTGCTACGAAAACTTATCATTAGATATTCTTTTCTTACTTTACTTCCTCACTTTTCTAAATACTTATTACTTCTCAAAGCATACTCCTTAAAACTGAAATTCTATCTTCTTTTCTTACTTTACTTCTTCACTTTTCTAAATACTTATTACTTCTCAAAGCATACTCCTTAAAACTGAAATTCTATCTTCTTTTCTTACTTTACTTCTTCACTTTTCTAAATACTTATTACTTCTCAAAGCATACTCCTTAAAACTGAAATTCTATCTTCTTTTCTTACTTTACTTCTTCACTTTTCTAAATACTTATTACTTCTCAAAGCATACTCCTTAAAACTGAAATTCTATCTTCTTTTCTTACTTTACTTCTTCACTTTTCTAAATACTTATTACTTCTCAAAGCATACTCCTTAAAACTGAAATTCTATCTTCTTTTCTTACTTTACTTCTTCACTTTTCTAAATACTTATTACTTCTCAAAGCATACTCCTTAAAACTGAAATTCTATCTTCTTTTCTTACTTTACTTCTTCACTTTTCTAAATACTTATTACTTCTCAAAGCATACTCCTTAAAACTAAAATTCTATCTTCTTTTCTTACTTTACTTCTTCACTTTTCCAAATACTTATTACTTCTCAAAGCATACTCCTTAAAACTGAAATTCTATCTTCTTTTCTTACTTTACTTCTTCACTTTTCTAAATACTTATTACTTCTCAAAGCATACTCCTTAAAACTGAAATTCTATCTTCTTTTCTTACTTTACTTCTTCACTTTTCTAAATACTTATTACTTCTCAAAGCATACTCCTTAAAACTGAAATTCTATCTTCTTTTCTTACTTTACTTCTTCACTTTTCTAAATACTTATTACTTCTCAAAGCATACTCCTTAAAACTAAAATTCTATCTTCTTTTCTTACTTTACTTCTTCACTTTTCCAAATACTTATTACTTCTCAAAGCATACTCCTTAAAACTGAAATTCTATCTTCTTTTCTAACTTTACTTCTTCACTTTTCTAAATACTTATTACTTCTCAAAGCATACTCCTTAAAACTGAAATTCTATCTTCTTTTCTTACTTTACTTCTTCACTTTTCTAAATACTTATTACTTCTCAAAGCATACTCCTTAAAACTGAAATTCTATCTTCTTTTCTTACTTTACTTCTTCACTTTTCTAAATACTTATTACTTCTCAAAGCATACTCCTTAAAACTGAAATTCTATCTTCTTTTCTTACTTTACTTCTTCACTTTTCTATAGGCTAACTTTCATCTACAAGCAAATCTTGACAACACGAATAAAGATTCGTGATTAATATTTTATTACTAACATTTTGGATATTCAAAATCATATTTTAGTGCTTGCTACGAAAACTTATCATTAGATATTCTTTTCTTACTTTACTTCCTCACTTTTCTAAATACTTATTACTTCTCAAAGCATACTCCTTAAAACTGAAATTCTATCTTCTTTTCTTACTTTACTTCTTCACTTTTCTAAATACTTATTACTTCTCAAAGCATACTCCTTAAAACTAAAATTCTATCTTCTTTTCTTACTTTACTTCTTCACTTTTCTAAATACTTATTACTTCTCAAAGCATACTCCTTAAAACTGAAATTCTATCTTCTTTTCTTACTTTACTTCTTCACTTTTCTATAGGCTAACTTTCATCTACAAGCAAATCTTGACAAAACGAATAAAGATTCGTGATTAATATTTTATTACTAACATTTTGGATATTCAAAATCATATTTTAGTGCTTGCTACGAAAACTTATCATTAGATATTCTTTTCTTACTTTACTTCCTCACTTTTCTAAATACTTATTACTTCTCAAAGCATACTCCTTAAAACTGAAATTCTATCTTCTTTTCTTACTTTACTTCTTCACTTTTCTAAATACTTATTACTTCTCAAAGCATACTCCTTAAAACTGAAATTCTATCTTCTTTTCTTACTTTACTTCTTCACTTTTCTAAATACTTATTACTTCTCAAAGCATACTCCTTAAAACTAAAATTCTATCTTCTTTTCTTACTTTACTTCTTCACTTTTCCAAATACTTATTACTTCTCAAAGCATACTCCTTAAAACTGAAATTCTATCTTCTTTTCTTACTTTACTTCTTCACTTTTCTAAATACTTATTACTTCTCAAAGCATACTCCTTAAAACTGAAATTCTATCTTCTTTTCTTACTTTACTTCTTCACTTTTCTATAGGCTAACTTTCATCTACAAGCAAATCTTGACAAAACGAATAAAGATTCGTGATTAATATTTTATTACTAACATTTTGGATATTCAAAATCATATTTTAGTGCTTGCTACGAAAACTTATCATTAGATATTCTTTTCTTACTTTACTTCCTCACTTTTCTAAATACTTATTACTTCTCAAAGCATACTCCTTAAAACTGAAATTCTATCTTCTTTTCTTACTTTACTTCTTCACTTTTCTAAATACTTATTACTTCTCAAAGCATACTCCTTAAAACTGAAATTCTATCTTCTTTTCTTACTTTACTTCTTCACTTTTCTATAGGCTAACTTTCATCTACAAGCAAATCTTGACAAAACGAATAAAGATTCGTGATTAATATTTTATTACTAACATTTTGGATATTCAAAATCATATTTTAGTGCTTGCTACGAAAACTTATCATTAGATATTCTTTTCTTACTTTACTTCCTCACTTTTCTAAATACTTATTACTTCTCAAAGCATACTCCTTAAAACTGAAATTCTATCTTCTTTTCTTACTTTACTTCTTCACTTTTCTAAATACTTATTACTTCTCAAAGCATACTCCTTAAAACTGAAATTCTATCTTCTTTTCTTACTTTACTTCTTCACTTTTCTAAATACTTATTACTTCTCAAAGCATACTCCTTAAAACTAAAATTCTATCTTCTTTTCTTACTTTACTTCTTCACTTTTCCAAATACTTATTACTTCTCAAAGCATACTCCTTAAAACTGAAATTCTATCTTCTTTTCTTACTTTACTTCTTCACTTTTCTAAATACTTATTACTTCTCAAAGCATACTCCTTAAAACTGAAATTCTATCTTCTTTTCTTACTTTACTTCTTCACTTTTCTATAGGCTAACTTTCATCTACAAGCAAATCTTGACAAAACGAATAAAGATTCGTGATTAATATTTTATTACTAACATTTTGGATATTCAAAATCATATTTTAGTGCTTGCTACGAAAACTTATCATTAGATATTCTTTTCTTACTTTACTTCCTCACTTTTCTAAATACTTATTACTTCTCAAAGCATACTCCTTAAAACTGAAATTCTATCTTCTTTTCTTACTTTACTTCTTCACTTTTCTAAATACTTATTACTTCTCAAAGCATACTCCTTAAAACTGAAATTCTATCTTCTTTTCTTACTTTACTTCTTCACTTTTCTAAATACTTATTACTTCTCAAAGCATACTCCTTAAAACTAAAATTCTATCTTCTTTTCTTACTTTACTTCTTCACTTTTCCAAATACTTATTACTTCTCAAAGCATACTCCTTAAAACTGAAATTCTATCTTCTTTTCTTACTTTACTTCTTCACTTTTCTAAATACTTATTACTTCTCAAAGCATACTCCTTAAAACTGAAATTCTATCTTCTTTTCTTACTTTACTTCTTCACTTTTCTAAATACTTATTACTTCTCAAAGCATACTCCTTAAAACTAAAATTCTATCTTCTTTTCTTACTTTACTTCTTCACTTTTCCAAATACTTATTACTTCTCAAAGCATACTCCTTAAAACTGAAATTCTATCTTCTTTTCTTACTTTACTTCTTCACTTTTCTAAATACTTATTACTTCTCAAAGCATACTCCTTAAAACTGAAATTCTATCTTCTTTTCTTACTTTACTTCTTCACTTTTCTAAATACTTATTACTTCTCAAAGCATACTCCTTAAAACTGAAATTCTATCTTCTTTTCTTACTTTACTTCTTCACTTTTCTAAATACTTATTACTTCTCAAAGCATACTCCTTAAAACTGAAATTCTATCTTCTTTTCTTACTTTACTTCTTCACTTTTCTAAATACTTATTACTTCTCAAAGCATACTCCTTAAAACTGAAATTCTATCTTCTTTTCTTACTTTACTTCTTCACTTTTCTAAATACTTATTACTTCTCAAAGCATACTCCTTAAAACTAAAATTCTATCTTCTTTTCTTACTTTACTTCTTCACTTTTCCAAATACTTATTACTTCTCAAAGCATACTCCTTAAAACTGAAATTCTATCTTCTTTTCTTACTTTACTTCTTCACTTTTCTAAATACTTATTACTTCTCAAAGCATACTCCTTAAAACTGAAATTCTATCTTCTTTTCTTACTTTACTTCTTCACTTTTCTATAGGCTAACTTTCATCTACAAGCAAATCTTGACAAAACGAATAAAGATTCGTGATTAATATTTTATTACTAACATTTTGGATATTCAAAATCATATTTTAGTGCTTGCTACGAAAACTTATCATTAGATATTCTTTTCTTACTTTACTTCCTCACTTTTCTAAATACTTATTACTTCTCAAAGCATACTCCTTAAAACTGAAATTCTATCTTCTTTTCTTACTTTACTTCTTCACTTTTCTAAATACTTATTACTTCTCAAAGCATACTCCTTAAAACTGAAATTCTATCTTCTTTTCTTACTTTACTTCTTCACTTTTCTAAATACTTATTACTTCTCAAAGCATACTCCTTAAAACTAAAATTCTATCTTCTTTTCTTACTTTACTTCTTCACTTTTCCAAATACTTATTACTTCTCAAAGCATACTCCTTAAAACTGAAATTCTATCTTCTTTTCTTACTTTACTTCTTCACTTTTCTAAATACTTATTACTTCTCAAAGCATACTCCTTAAAACTGAAATTCTATCTTCTTTTCTTACTTTACTTCTTCACTTTTCTAAATACTTATTACTTCTCAAAGCATACTCCTTAAAACTAAAATTCTATCTTCTTTTCTTACTTTACTTCTTCACTTTTCCAAATACTTATTACTTCTCAAAGCATACTCCTTAAAACTGAAATTCTATCTTCTTTTCTTACTTTACTTCTTCACTTTTCTAAATACTTATTACTTCTCAAAGCATACTCCTTAAAACTGAAATTCTATCTTCTTTTCTTACTTTACTTCTTCACTTTTCTATAGGCTAACTTTCATCTACAAGCAAATCTTGACAAAACGAATAAAGATTCGTGATTAATATTTTATTACTAACATTTTGGATATTCAAAATCATATTTTAGTGCTTGCTACGAAAACTTATCATTAGATATTCTTTTCTTACTTTACTTCCTCACTTTTCTAAATACTTATTACTTCTCAAAGCATACTCCTTAAAACTGAAATTCTATCTTCTTTTCTTACTTTACTTCTTCACTTTTCTAAATACTTATTACTTCTCAAAGCATACTCCTTAAAACTAAAATTCTATCTTCTTTTCTTACTTTACTTCTTCACTTTTCTAAATACTTATTACTTCTCAAAGCATACTCCTTAAAACTGAAATTCTATCTTCTTTTCTTACTTTACTTCTTCACTTTTCTAAATACTTATTACTTCTCAAAGCATACTCCTTAAAACTAAAATTCTATCTTCTTTTCTTACTTTACTTCTTCACTTTTCTAAATACTTATTACTTCTCAAAGCATACTCCTTAAAACTGAAATTCTATCTTCTTTTCTTACTTTACTTCTTCACTTTTCTATAGGCTAACTTTCATCTACAAGCAAATCTTGACAAAACGAATAAAGATTCGTGATTAATATTTTATTACTAACATTTTGGATATTCAAAATCATATTTTAGTGCTTGCTACGAAAACTTATCATTAGATATTCTTTTCTTACTTTACTTCCTCACTTTTCTAAATACTTATTACTTCTCAAAGCATACTCCTTAAAACTGAAATTCTATCTTCTTTTCTTACTTTACTTCTTCACTTTTCTAAATACTTATTACTTCTCAAAGCATACTCCTTAAAACTGAAATTCTATCTTCTTTTCTTACTTTACTTCTTCACTTTTCTAAATACTTATTACTTCTCAAAGCATACTCCTTAAAACTAAAATTCTATCTTCTTTTCTTACTTTACTTCTTCACTTTTCCAAATACTTATTACTTCTCAAAGCATACTCCTTAAAACTGAAATTCTATCTTCTTTTCTTACTTTACTTCTTCACTTTTCTAAATACTTATTACTTCTCAAAGCATACTCCTTAAAACTGAAATTCTATCTTCTTTTCTTACTTTACTTCTTCACTTTTCTATAGGCTAACTTTCATCTACAAGCAAATCTTGACAAAACGAATAAAGATTCGTGATTAATATTTTATTACTAACATTTTGGATATTCAAAATCATATTTTAGTGCTTGCTACGAAAACTTATCATTAGATATTCTTTTCTTACTTTACTTCCTCACTTTTCTAAATACTTATTACTTCTCAAAGCATACTCCTTAAAACTGAAATTCTATCTTCTTTTCTTACTTTACTTCTTCACTTTTCTAAATACTTATTACTTCTCAAAGCATACTCCTTAAAACTAAAATTCTATCTTCTTTTCTTACTTTACTTCTTCACTTTTCTAAATACTTATTACTTCTCAAAGCATACTCCTTAAAACTGAAATTCTATCTTCTTTTCTTACTTTACTTCTTCACTTTTCTAAATACTTATTACTTCTCAAAGCATACTCCTTAAAACTAAAATTCTATCTTCTTTTCTTACTTTACTTCTTCACTTTTCTAAATACTTATTACTTCTCAAAGCATACTCCTTAAAACTGAAATTCTATCTTCTTTTCTTACTTTACTTCTTCACTTTTCTATAGGCTAACTTTCATCTACAAGCAAATCTTGACAAAACGAATAAAGATTCGTGATTAATATTTTATTACTAACATTTTGGATATTCAAAATCATATTTTAGTGCTTGCTACGAAAACTTATCATTAGATATTCTTTTCTTACTTTACTTCCTCACTTTTCTAAATACTTATTACTTCTCAAAGCATACTCCTTAAAACTGAAATTCTATCTTCTTTTCTTACTTTACTTCTTCACTTTTCTAAATACTTATTACTTCTCAAAGCATACTCCTTAAAACTGAAATTCTATCTTCTTTTCTTACTTTACTTCTTCACTTTTCTAATTACTTATTACTTCTCAAAGCATACTCCTTAAAACTAAAATTCTATCTTCTTTTCTTACTTTACTTCTTCACTTTTCCAAATACTTATTACTTCTCAAAGCATACTCCTTAAAACTGAAATTCTATCTTCTTTTCTTACTTTACTTCTTCACTTTTCTAAATACTTATTACTTCTCAAAGCATACTCCTTAAAACTGAAATTCTATCTTCTTTTCTTACTTTACTTCTTCACTTTTCTATAGGCTAACTTTCATCTACAAGCAAATCTTGACAAAACGAATAAAGATTCGTGATTAATATTTTATTACTAACATTTTGGATATTCAAAATCATATTTTAGTGCTTGCTACGAAAACTTATCATTAGATATTCTTTTCTTACTTTACTTCCTCACTTTTCTAAATACTTATTACTTCTCAAAGCATACTCCTTAAAACTGAAATTCTATCTTCTTTTCTTACTTTACTTCTTCACTTTTCTAAATACTTATTACTTCTCAAAGCATACTCCTTAAAACTAAAATTCTATCTTCTTTTCTTACTTTACTTCTTCACTTTTCTAAATACTTATTACTTCTCAAAGCATACTCCTTAAAACTGAAATTCTATCTTCTTTTCTTACTTTACTTCTTCACTTTTCTAAATACTTATTACTTCTCAAAGCATACTCCTTAAAACTAAAATTCTATCTTCTTTTCTTACTTTACTTCTTCACTTTTCTAAATACTTATTACTTCTCAAAGCATACTCCTTAAAACTGAAATTCTATCTTCTTTTCTTACTTTACTTCTTCACTTTTCTATAGGCTAACTTTCATCTACAAGCAAATCTTGACAAAACGAATAAAGATTCGTGATTAATATTTTATTACTAACATTTTGGATATTCAAAATCATATTTTAGTGCTTGCTACGAAAACTTATCATTAGATATTCTTTTCTTACTTTACTTCCTCACTTTTCTAAATACTTATTACTTCTCAAAGCATACTCCTTAAAACTGAAATTCTATCTTCTTTTCTTACTTTACTTCTTCACTTTTCTAAATACTTATTACTTCTCAAAGCATACTCCTTAAAACTGAAATTCTATCTTCTTTTCTTACTTTACTTCTTCACTTTTCTAAATACTTATTACTTCTCAAAGCATACTCCTTAAAACTAAAATTCTATCTTCTTTTCTTACTTTACTTCTTCACTTTTCCAAATACTTATTACTTCTCAAAGCATACTCCTTAAAACTGAAATTCTATCTTCTTTTCTTACTTTACTTCTTCACTTTTCTAAATACTTATTACTTCTCAAAGCATACTCCTTAAAACTGAAATTCTATCTTCTTTTCTTACTTTACTTCTTCACTTTTCCAAATACTTATTACTTCTCAAAGCATACTCCTTAAAACTGAAATTCTATCTTCTTTTCTTACTTTACTTCTTCACTTTTCTAAATACTTATTACTTCTCAAAGCATACTCCTTAAAACTGAAATTCTATCTTCTTTTCTTACTTTACTTCTTCACTTTTCTAAATACTTATTACTTCTCAAAGCATACTCCTTAAAACTAAAATTCTATCTTCTTTTCTTACTTTACTTCTTCACTTTTCTAAATACTTATTACTTCTCAAAGCATACTCCTTAAAACTGAAATTCTATCTTCTTTTCTTACTTTACTTCTTCACTTTTCTAAATACTTATTACTTCTCAAAGCATACTCCTTAAAACTAAAATTCTATCTTCTTTTCTTACTTTACTTCTTCACTTTTCTAAATACTTATTACTTCTCAAAGCATACTCCTTAAAACTGAAATTCTATCTTCTTTTCTTACTTTACTTCTTCACTTTTCTATAGGCTAACTTTCATCTACAAGCAAATCTTGACAAAACGAATAAAGATTCGTGATTAATATTTTATTACTAACATTTTGGATATTCAAAATCATATTTTAGTGCTTGCTACGAAAACTTATCATTAGATATTCTTTTCTTACTTTACTTCTTCACTTTTCTAAGTACTTATTACTTCTCAAAGCATACTCCTTAAAACTGAAATTCTATCTTCTTTTCTTACTTTACTTCTTCACTTTTCTAAATACTTATTACTTCTCAAAGCATACTCCTTAAAACTAAAATTCTATCTTCTTTTCTTACTTTACTTCTTCACTTTTCCAAATACTTATTACTTCTCAAAGCATACTCCTTAAAACTGAAATTCTATCTTCTTTTCTTACTTTACTTCTTCACTTTTCTAAATACTTATTACTTCTCAAAGCATACTCCTTAAAACTGAAATTCTATCTTCTTTTCTTACTTTACTTCTTCACTTTTCTAAATACTTATTACTTCTCAAAGCATACTCCTTAAAACTAAAATTCTATCTTCTTTTCTTACTTTACTTCTTCACTTTTCTAAATACTTATTACTTCTCAAAGCATACTCCTTAAAACTGAAATTCTATCTTCTTTTCTTACTTTACTTCTTCACTTTTCTAAATACTTATTACTTCTCAAAGCATACTCCTTAAAACTAAAATTCTATCTTCTTTTCTTACTTTACTTCTTCACTTTTCTAAATACTTATTACTTCTCAAAGCATACTCCTTAAAACTGAAATTCTATCTTCTTTTCTTACTTTACTTCTTCACTTTTCTATAGGCTAACTTTCATCTACAAGCAAATCTTGACAAAACGAATAAAGATTCGTGATTAATATTTTATTACTAACATTTTGGATATTCAAAATCATATTTTAGTGCTTGCTACGAAAACTTATCATTAGATATTCTTTTCTTACTTTACTTCTTCACTTTTCTAAGTACTTATTACTTCTCAAAGCATACTCCTTAAAACTGAAATTCTATCTTCTTTTCTTACTTTACTTCTTCACTTTTCTAAATACTTATTACTTCTCAAAGCATACTCCTTAAAACTGAAATTCTATCTTCTTTTCTTACTTTACTTCTTCACTTTTCCAAATACTTATTACTTCTCAAAGCATACTCCTTAAAACTGAAATTCTATCTTCTTTTCTTACTTTACTTCTTCACTTTTCTAAATACTTATTACTTCTCAAAGCATACTCCTTAAAACTGAAATTCTATCTTCTTTTCTTACTTTACTTCTTCACTTTTCTATAGGCTAACTTTCATCTACAAGCAAATCTTGACAAAACGAATAAAGATTCGTGATTAATATTTTATTACTAACATTTTGGATATTCAAAATCATATTTTAGTGCTTGCTACGAAAACTTATCATTAGATATTCTTTTCTTACTTTACTTCCTCACTTTTCTAAATACTTATTACTTCTCAAAGCATACTCCTTAAAACTGAAATTCTATCTTCTTTTCTTACTTTACTTCCTCACTTTTCTAAATACTTATTACTTCTCAAAGCATACTCCTTAAAACTGAAATTCTATCTTCTTTTCTTACTTTACTTCTTCACTTTTCTAAATACTTATTACTTCTCAAAGCATACTCCTTAAAACTGAAATTCTATCTTCTTTTCTTACTTTACTTCTTCACTTTTCTAAATACTTATTACTTCTCAAAGCATACTCCTTAAAACTAAAATTCTATCTTCTTTTCTTACTTTACTTCTTCACTTTTCCAAATACTTATTACTTCTCAAAGCATACTCCTTAAAACTGAAATTCTATCTTCTTTTCTTACTTTACTTCTTCACTTTTCTAAATACTTATTACTTCTCAAAGCATACTCCTTAAAACTGAAATTCTATCTTCTTTTCTTACTTTACTTCTTCACTTTTCCAAATACTTATTACTTCTCAAAGCATACTCCTTAAAACTGAAATTCTATCTTCTTTTCTTACTTTACTTCTTCACTTTTCTAAATACTTATTACTTCTCAAAGCATACTCCTTAAAACTAAAATTCTATCTTCTTTTCTTACTTTACTTCTTCACTTTTCTAAATACTTATTACTTCTCAAAGCATACTCCTTAAAACTGAAATTCTATCTTCTTTTCTTACTTTACTTCTTCACTTTTCTATAGGCTAACTTTCATCTACAAGCAAATCTTGACAAAACGAATAAAGATTCGTGATTAATATTTTATTACTAACATTTTGGATATTCAAAATCATATTTTAGTGCTTGCTACGAAAACTTATCATTAGATATTCTTTTCTTACTTTACTTCTTCACTTTTCTAAGTACTTATTACTTCTCAAAGCATACTCCTTAAAACTGAAATTCTATCTTCTTTTCTTACTTTACTTCTTCACTTTTCTAAATACTTATTACTTCTCAAAGCATACTCCTTAAAACTAAAATTCTATCTTCTTTTCTTACTTTACTTCTTCACTTTTCCAAATACTTATTACTTCTCAAAGCATACTCCTTAAAACTGAAATTCTATCTTCTTTTCTTACTTTACTTCTTCACTTTTCTAAATACTTATTACTTCTCAAAGCATACTCCTTAAAACTGAAATTCTATCTTCTTTTCTTACTTTACTTCTTCACTTTTCTATAGGCTAACTTTCATCTACAAGCAAATCTTGACAAAACGAATAAAGATTCGTGATTAATATTTTATTACTAACATTTTGGATATTCAAAATCATATTTTAGTGCTTGCTACGAAAACTTATCATTAGATATTCTTTTCTTACTTTACTTCCTCACTTTTCTAAATACTTATTACTTCTCAAAGCATACTCCTTAAAACTGAAATTCTATCTTCTTTTCTTACTTTACTTCCTCACTTTTCTAAATACTTATTACTTCTCAAAGCATACTCCTTAAAACTGAAATTCTATCTTCTTTTCTTACTTTACTTCTTCACTTTTCTAAATACTTATTACTTCTCAAAGCATACTCCTTAAAACTGAAATTCTATCTTCTTTTCTTACTTTACTTCTTCACTTTTCTAAATACTTATTACTTCTCAAAGCATACTCCTTAAAACTAAAATTCTATCTTCTTTTCTTACTTTACTTCTTCACTTTTCCAAATACTTATTACTTCTCAAAGCATACTCCTTAAAACTGAAATTCTATCTTCTTTTCTTACTTTACTTCTTCACTTTTCTAAATACTTATTACTTCTCAAAGCATACTCCTTAAAACTGAAATTCTATCTTCTTTTCTTACTTTACTTCTTCACTTTTCCAAATACTTATTACTTCTCAAAGCATACTCCTTAAAACTGAAATTCTATCTTCTTTTCTTACTTTACTTCTTCACTTTTCTATAGGCTAACTTTCATCTACAAGCAAATCTTGACAAAACGAATAAAGATTCGTGATTAATATTTTATTACTAACATTTTGGATATTCAAAATCATATTTTAGTGCTTGCTACGAAAACTTATCATTAGATATTCTTTTCTTACTTTACTTCCTCACTTTTCTAAATACTTATTACTTCTCAAAGCATACTCCTTAAAACTGAAATTCTATCTTCTTTTCTTACTTTACTTCTTCACTTTTCTAAATACTTATTACTTCTCAAAGCATACTCCTTAAAACTGAAATTCTATCTTCTTTTCTTACTTTACTTCTTCACTTTTCTAAATACTTATTACTTCTCAAAGCATACTCCTTAAAACTAAAATTCTATCTTCTTTTCTTACTTTACTTCTTCACTTTTCCAAATACTTATTACTTCTCAAAGCATACTCCTTAAAACTGAAATTCTATCTTCTTTTCTTACTTTACTTCTTCACTTTTCTAAATACTTATTACTTCTCAAAGCATACTCCTTAAAACTGAAATTCTATCTTCTTTTCTTACTTTACTTCTTCACTTTTCTATAGGCTAACTTTCATCTACAAGCAAATCTTGACAAAACGAATAAAGATTCGTGATTAATATTTTATTACTAACATTTTGGATATTCAAAATCATATTTTAGTGCTTGCTACGAAAACTTATCATTAGATATTCTTTTCTTACTTTACTTCCTCACTTTTCTAAATACTTATTACTTCTCAAAGCATACTCCTTAAAACTGAAATTCTATCTTCTTTTCTTACTTTACTTCTTCACTTTTCTAAATACTTATTACTTCTCAAAGCATACTCCTTAAAACTGAAATTCTATCTTCTTTTCTTACTTTACTTCTTCACTTTTCTAAATACTTATTACTTCTCAAAGCATACTCCTTAAAACTAAAATTCTATCTTCTTTTCTTACTTTACTTCTTCACTTTTCTAAATACTTATTACTTCTCAAAGCATACTCCTTAAAACTGAAATTCTATCTTCTTTTCTTACTTTACTTCTTCACTTTTCTAAATACTTATTACTTCTCAAAGCATACTCCTTAAAACTAAAATTCTATCTTCTTTTCTTACTTTACTTCTTCACTTTTCTAAATACTTATTACTTCTCAAAGCATACTCCTTAAAACTGAAATTCTATCTTCTTTTCTTACTTTACTTCTTCACTTTTCTAAATACTTATTACTTCTCAAAGCATACTCCTTAAAACTAAAATTCTATCTTCTTTTCTTACTTTACTTCTTCACTTTTCTAAATACTTATTACTTCTCAAAGCATACTCCTTAAAACTGAAATTCTATCTTCTTTTCTTACTTTACTTCTTCACTTTTCTAAATACTTATTACTTCTCAAAGCATACTCCTTAAAACTAAAATTCTATCTTCTTTTCTTACTTTACTTCTTCACTTTTCTAAATACTTATTACTTCTCAAAGCATACTCCTTAAAACTGAAATTCTATCTTCTTTTCTTACTTTACTTCTTCACTTTTCTAAATACTTATTACTTCTCAAAGCATACTCCTTAAAACTAAAATTCTATCTTCTTTTCTTACTTTACTTCTTCACTTTTCTAAATACTTATTACTTCTCAAAGCATACTCCTTAAAACTAAAATTCTATCTTCTTTTCTTACTTTACTTCTTCACTTTTCTATAGGCTAACTTTCATCTACAAGCAAATCTTGACAAAACGAATAAAGATTCGTGATTAATATTTTATTACTAACATTTTGGATATTCAAAATCATATTTTAGTGCTTGCTACGAAAACTTATCATTAGATATTCTTTTCTTACTTTACTTCTTCACTTTTCTAAGTACTTATTACTTCTCAAAGCATACTCCTTAAAACTGAAATTCTATCTTCTTTTCTTACTTTACTTCTTCACTTTTCTAAATACTTATTACTTCTCAAAGCATACTCCTTAAAACTAAAATTCTATCTTCTTTTCTTACTTTACTTCTTCACTTTTCCAAATACTTATTACTTCTCAAAGCATACTCCTTAAAACTGAAATTCTATCTTCTTTTCTTACTTTACTTCTTCACTTTTCTAAATACTTATTACTTCTCAAAGCATACTCCTTAAAACTGAAATTCTATCTTCTTTTCTTACTTTACTTCTTCACTTTTCTATAGGCTAACTTTCATCTACAAGCAAATCTTGACAAAACGAATAAAGATTCGTGATTAATATTTTATTACTAACATTTTGGATATTCAAAATCATATTTTAGTGCTTGCTACGAAAACTTATCATTAGATATTCTTTTCTTACTTTACTTCCTCACTTTTCTAAATACTTATTACTTCTCAAAGCATACTCCTTAAAACTGAAATTCTATCTTCTTTTCTTACTTTACTTCCTCACTTTTCTAAATACTTATTACTTCTCAAAGCATACTCCTTAAAACTGAAATTCTATCTTCTTTTCTTACTTTACTTCTTCACTTTCTAAATACTTATTACTTCTCAAAGCATACTCCTTAAAACTGAAATTCTATCTTCTTTTCTTACTTTACTTCTTCACTTTTCTAAATACTTATTACTTCTCAAAGCATACTCCTTAAAACTAAAATTCTATCTTCTTTTCT
>CAMPDV010006403.1:0-21617 GCA_946699065.1 Loxodes magnus | reverse complement strand
ATGCTTTAAGAAGTAATAAGTATTTAGAAAAGTGAAGAAGTAAAGTAAGAAAAGAATATCTAATGATAAGTTTTAAGGAGTATGCTTTGAGAAGTAATAAGTATTCAGAAAAGTGAAGCAGTAAAGTAAGAAAAGAATATCTAATGATAAGTTTTCGTAGCAAGCACTAAAATATAAGTTAGAATATCCAAAATGTTAGTAATAATATAATAACTACGAATCTGTATTCGTTTATTCAAGATATGCTTGTAGAAGAAAGTTAGCCTATAGAAAAGTGAAGAAGTAAAGTAAGAAAAGAATATCTAATGATAAGTTTTAAGGAGTATGCTTTGAGAAGTAATAAGTATTTAGAAAAGTGAAGAAGTAAAGTAAGAAAAGAATATCTAATGATAAGTTTTCGTAGCAAGCACTAAAATATAAGTTAGAATATCCAAAATGTTAGTAATAATATAATAATTACGAATCTGTATTCGTTTATTCAAGATATGCTTGTAGAAGAAAGTTAGCCTATAGAAAAGTGAAGAAGTAAAGTAAGAAAAGAATATCTAATGATAAGTTTTAAGGAGTATGCTTTGAGAAGTAATAAGTATTTAGAAAAGTGAAGAAGTAAAGTAAGAAAAGAATATCTAATGATAAGTTTTCGTAGCAAGCACTAAAATATAAGTTAGAATATCCAAAATGTTAGTAATAATATAATAATTACGAATCTGTATTCGTTTATTCAAGATATGCTTGTAGAAGAAAGTTAGCCTATAGAAAAGTGAAGAAGTAAAGTAAGAAAAGAATATCTAATGATAAGTTTTAAGGAGTATGCTTTGAGAAGTAATAAGTATTTAGAAAAGTGAAGAAGTAAAGTAAGAAAAGAATATCTAATGATAAGTTTTCGTAGCAAGCACTAAAATATAAGTTAGAATATCCAAAATGTTAGTAATAATATAATAATTACGAATCTGTATTCGTTTATTCAAGATATGCTTGTAGAAGAAAGTTAGCCTATAGAAAAGTGAAGAAGTAAAGTAAGAAAAGAAGATAGAATTTCAGTTTTAAGGAGTATGCTTTGAGAAGTAATAAGTATTTAGAAAAGTGAAGAAGTAAAGTAAGAAAAGAATATCTAATGATAAGTTTTAAGGAGTATGCTTGTAGATGAAAGTTAGCCTATTGAAAAGTGAAGAAGTAAAGTAAGAAAAGAAGATAGAATTTCAGTTTTAAGGAGTATGCTTTGAGAAGTAATAAGTATTTAGAAAAGTGAAGAAGTAAAGTAAGAAAAGAATATCTAATGATAAGTTTTAAGGAGTATGCTTTGAGAAGTAATAAGTATTTAGAAAAGTGAAGAAGTAAAGTAAGAAAAGAATATCTAATGATAAGTTTTCGTAGCAAGCACTAAAATATAAGTTAGAATATCCAAAATGTTAGTAATAATATAATAATTACGAATCTGTATTCGTTTATTCAAGATATGCTTGTAGAAGAAAGTTAGCCTATAGAAAAGTGAAGAAGTAAAGTAAGAAAAGAATATCTAATGATAAGTTTTAAGGAGTATGCTTTGAGAAGTAATAAGTATTCAGAAAAGTGAAGCAGTAAAGTAAGAAAAGAATATCTAATGATAAGTTTTCGTAGCAAGCACTAAAATATAAGTTAGAATATCCAAAATGTTAGTAATAATATAATAACTACGAATCTGTATTCGTTTATTCAAGATATGCTTGTAGAAGAAAGTTAGCCTATAGAAAAGTGAAGAAGTAAAGTAAGAAAAGAAGATAGAATTTCAGTTTTAAGGAGTATGCTTTGAGAAGTAATAAGTATTTAGAAAAGTGAAGAAGTAAAGTAAGAAAAGAATATCTAATGATAAGTTTTCGTAGCAAGCACTAAAATATAAGTTAGAATATCCAAAATGTTAGTAATAATATAATAACTACGAATCTGTATTCGTTTATTCAAGATATGCTTGTAGAAGAAAGTTAGCCTATAGAAAAGTGAAGAAGTAAAGTAAGAAAAGAAGATAGAATTTCAGTTTTAAGGAGTATGCTTTAAGAAGTAATAAGTATTTAGAAAAGTGAAGAAGTAAAGTAAGAAAAGAATATCTAATGATAAGTTTTAAGGAGTATGCTTTGAGAAGTAATAAGTATTCAGAAAAGTGAAGCAGTAAAGTAAGAAAAGAATATCTAATGATAAGTTTTCGTAGCAAGCACTAAAATATAAGTTAGAATATCCAAAATGTTAGTAATAATATAATAACTACGAATCTGTATTCGTTTATTCAAGATATGCTTGTAGAAGAAAGTTAGCCTATAGAAAAGTGAAGAAGTAAAGTAAGAAAAGAATATCTAATGATAAGTTTTAAGGAGTATGCTTTGAGAAGTAATAAGTATTTAGAAAAGTGAAGAAGTAAAGTAAGAAAAGAATATCTAATGATAAGTTTTCGTAGCAAGCACTAAAATATAAGTTAGAATATCCAAAATGTTAGTAATAATATAATAATTACGAATCTGTATTCGTTTATTCAAGATATGCTTGTAGAAGAAAGTTAGCCTATAGAAAAGTGAAGAAGTAAAGTAAGAAAAGAATATCTAATGATAAGTTTTAAGGAGTATGCTTTGAGAAGTAATAAGTATTTAGAAAAGTGAAGAAGTAAAGTAAGAAAAGAATATCTAATGATAAGTTTTCGTAGCAAGCACTAAAATATAAGTTAGAATATCCAAAATGTTAGTAATAATATAATAATTACGAATCTGTATTCGTTTATTCAAGATATGCTTGTAGAAGAAAGTTAGCCTATAGAAAAGTGAAGAAGTAAAGTAAGAAAAGAATATCTAATGATAAGTTTTAAGGAGTATGCTTTGAGAAGTAATAAGTATTTAGAAAAGTGAAGAAGTAAAGTAAGAAAAGAATATCTAATGATAAGTTTTCGTAGCAAGCACTAAAATATAAGTTAGAATATCCAAAATGTTAGTAATAATATAATAATTACGAATCTGTATTCGTTTATTCAAGATATGCTTGTAGAAGAAAGTTAGCCTATAGAAAAGTGAAGAAGTAAAGTAAGAAAAGAAGATAGAATTTCAGTTTTAAGGAGTATGCTTTGAGAAGTAATAAGTATTTAGAAAAGTGAAGAAGTAAAGTAAGAAAAGAATATCTAATGATAAGTTTTAAGGAGTATGCTTGTAGATGAAAGTTAGCCTATTGAAAAGTGAAGAAGTAAAGTAAGAAAAGAAGATAGAATTTCAGTTTTAAGGAGTATGCTTTGAGAAGTAATAAGTATTTAGAAAAGTGAAGAAGTAAAGTAAGAAAAGAATATCTAATGATAAGTTTTAAGGAGTATGCTTTGAGAAGTAATAAGTATTTAGAAAAGTGAAGAAGTAAAGTAAGAAAAGAATATCTAATGATAAGTTTTCGTAGCAAGCACTAAAATATAAGTTAGAATATCCAAAATGTTAGTAATAATATAATAATTACGAATCTGTATTCGTTTATTCAAGATATGCTTGTAGAAGAAAGTTAGCCTATAGAAAAGTGAAGAAGTAAAGTAAGAAAAGAAGATAGAATTTCAGTTTTAAGGAGTATGCTTTGAGAAGTAATAAGTATTTAGAAAAGTGAAGAAGTAAAGTAAGAAAAGAATATCTAATGATAAGTTTTAAGGAGTATGCTTGTAGATGAAAGTTAGCCTATTGAAAAGTGAAGAAGTAAAGTAAGAAAAGAAGATAGAATTTCAGTTTTAAGGAGTATGCTTTGAGAAGTAATAAGTATTTAGAAAAGTGAAGAAGTAAAGTAAGAAAAGAATATCTAATGATAAGTTTTAAGGAGTATGCTTTGAGAAGTAATAAGTATTTAGAAAAGTGAAGAAGTAAAGTAAGAAAAGAATATCTAATGATAAGTTTTCGTAGCAAGCACTAAAATATAAGTTAGAATATCCAAAATGTTAGTAATAATATAATAATTACGAATCTGTATTCGTTTATTCAAGATATGCTTGTAGAAGAAAGTTAGCCTATAGAAAAGTGAAGAAGTAAAGTAAGAAAAGAATATCTAATGATAAGTTTTAAGGAGTATGCTTTGAGAAGTAATAAGTATTCAGAAAAGTGAAGCAGTAAAGTAAGAAAAGAATATCTAATGATAAGTTTTCGTAGCAAGCACTAAAATATAAGTTAGAATATCCAAAATGTTAGTAATAATATAATAACTACGAATCTGTATTCGTTTATTCAAGATATGCTTGTAGAAGAAAGTTAGCCTATAGAAAAGTGAAGAAGTAAAGTAAGAAAAGAATATCTAATGATAAGTTTTAAGGAGTATGCTTTGAGAAGTAATAAGTATTTAGAAAAGTGAAGAAGTAAAGTAAGAAAAGAATATCTAATGATAAGTTTTCGTAGCAAGCACTAAAATATAAGTTAGAATATCCAAAATGTTAGTAATAATATAATAATTACGAATCTGTATTCGTTTATTCAAGATATGCTTGTAGAAGAAAGTTAGCCTATAGAAAAGTGAAGAAGTAAAGTAAGAAAAGAATATCTAATGATAAGTTTTAAGGAGTATGCTTTGAGAAGTAATAAGTATTTAGAAAAGTGAAGAAGTAAAGTAAGAAAAGAATATCTAATGATAAGTTTTCGTAGCAAGCACTAAAATATAAGTTAGAATATCCAAAATGTTAGTAATAATATAATAATTACGAATCTGTATTCGTTTATTCAAGATATGCTTGTAGAAGAAAGTTAGCCTATAGAAAAGTGAAGAAGTAAAGTAAGAAAAGAATATCTAATGATAAGTTTTAAGGAGTATGCTTTGAGAAGTAATAAGTATTTAGAAAAGTGAAGAAGTAAAGTAAGAAAAGAATATCTAATGATAAGTTTTCGTAGCAAGCACTAAAATATAAGTTAGAATATCCAAAATGTTAGTAATAATATAATAATTACGAATCTGTATTCGTTTATTCAAGATATGCTTGTAGAAGAAAGTTAGCCTATAGAAAAGTGAAGAAGTAAAGTAAGAAAAGAAGATAGAATTTCAGTTTTAAGGAGTATGCTTTGAGAAGTAATAAGTATTTAGAAAAGTGAAGAAGTAAAGTAAGAAAAGAATATCTAATGATAAGTTTTAAGGAGTATGCTTGTAGATGAAAGTTAGCCTATTGAAAAGTGAAGAAGTAAAGTAAGAAAAGAAGATAGAATTTCAGTTTTAAGGAGTATGCTTTGAGAAGTAATAAGTATTTAGAAAAGTGAAGAAGTAAAGTAAGAAAAGAATATCTAATGATAAGTTTTAAGGAGTATGCTTTGAGAAGTAATAAGTATTTAGAAAAGTGAAGAAGTAAAGTAAGAAAAGAATATCTAATGATAAGTTTTCGTAGCAAGCACTAAAATATAAGTTAGAATATCCAAAATGTTAGTAATAATATAATAATTACGAATCTGTATTCGTTTATTCAAGATATGCTTGTAGAAGAAAGTTAGCCTATAGAAAAGTGAAGAAGTAAAGTAAGAAAAGAATATCTAATGATAAGTTTTAAGGAGTATGCTTTGAGAAGTAATAAGTATTCAGAAAAGTGAAGCAGTAAAGTAAGAAAAGAATATCTAATGATAAGTTTTCGTAGCAAGCACTAAAATATAAGTTAGAATATCCAAAATGTTAGTAATAATATAATAACTACGAATCTGTATTCGTTTATTCAAGATATGCTTGTAGAAGAAAGTTAGCCTATAGAAAAGTGAAGAAGTAAAGTAAGAAAAGAATATCTAATGATAAGTTTTAAGGAGTATGCTTTGAGAAGTAATAAGTATTTAGAAAAGTGAAGAAGTAAAGTAAGAAAAGAATATCTAATGATAAGTTTTCGTAGCAAGCACTAAAATATAAGTTAGAATATCCAAAATGTTAGTAATAATATAATAATTACGAATCTGTATTCGTTTATTCAAGATATGCTTGTAGAAGAAAGTTAGCCTATAGAAAAGTGAAGAAGTAAAGTAAGAAAAGAATATCTAATGATAAGTTTTAAGGAGTATGCTTTGAGAAGTAATAAGTATTCAGAAAAGTGAAGCAGTAAAGTAAGAAAAGAATATCTAATGATAAGTTTTCGTAGCAAGCACTAAAATATAAGTTAGAATATCCAAAATGTTAGTAATAATATAATAACTACGAATCTGTATTCGTTTATTCAAGATATGCTTGTAGAAGAAAGTTAGCCTATAGAAAAGTGAAGAAGTAAAGTAAGAAAAGAATATCTAATGATAAGTTTTAAGGAGTATGCTTTGAGAAGTAATAAGTATTTAGAAAAGTGAAGAAGTAAAGTAAGAAAAGAATATCTAATGATAAGTTTTCGTAGCAAGCACTAAAATATAAGTTAGAATATCCAAAATGTTAGTAATAATATAATAATTACGAATCTGTATTCGTTTATTCAAGATATGCTTGTAGAAGAAAGTTAGCCTATAGAAAAGTGAAGAAGTAAAGTAAGAAAAGAAGATAGAATTTCAGTTTTAAGGAGTATGCTTTGAGAAGTAATAAGTATTTAGAAAAGTGAAGAAGTAAAGTAAGAAAAGAATATCTAATGATAAGTTTTAAGGAGTATGCTTGTAGATGAAAGTTAGCCTATTGAAAAGTGAAGAAGTAAAGTAAGAAAAGAAGATAGAATTTCAGTTTTAAGGAGTATGCTTTGAGAAGTAATAAGTATTTAGAAAAGTGAAGAAGTAAAGTAAGAAAAGAATATCTAATGATAAGTTTTAAGGAGTATGCTTTGAGAAGTAATAAGTATTTAGAAAAGTGAAGAAGTAAAGTAAGAAAAGAATATCTAATGATAAGTTTTCGTAGCAAGCACTAAAATATAAGTTAGAATATCCAAAATGTTAGTAATAATATAATAATTACGAATCTGTATTCGTTTATTCAAGATATGCTTGTAGAAGAAAGTTAGCCTATAGAAAAGTGAAGAAGTAAAGTAAGAAAAGAATATCTAATGATAAGTTTTAAGGAGTATGCTTTGAGAAGTAATAAGTATTCAGAAAAGTGAAGCAGTAAAGTAAGAAAAGAATATCTAATGATAAGTTTTCGTAGCAAGCACTAAAATATAAGTTAGAATATCCAAAATGTTAGTAATAATATAATAACTACGAATCTGTATTCGTTTATTCAAGATATGCTTGTAGAAGAAAGTTAGCCTATAGAAAAGTGAAGAAGTAAAGTAAGAAAAGAATATCTAATGATAAGTTTTAAGGAGTATGCTTTGAGAAGTAATAAGTATTTAGAAAAGTGAAGAAGTAAAGTAAGAAAAGAATATCTAATGATAAGTTTTCGTAGCAAGCACTAAAATATAAGTTAGAATATCCAAAATGTTAGTAATAATATAATAATTACGAATCTGTATTCGTTTATTCAAGATATGCTTGTAGAAGAAAGTTAGCCTATAGAAAAGTGAAGAAGTAAAGTAAGAAAAGAAGATAGAATTTCAGTTTTAAGGAGTATGCTTTGAGAAGTAATAAGTATTTAGAAAAGTGAAGAAGTAAAGTAAGAAAAGAATATCTAATGATAAGTTTTAAGGAGTATGCTTGTAGATGAAAGTTAGCCTATTGAAAAGTGAAGAAGTAAAGTAAGAAAAGAAGATAGAATTTCAGTTTTAAGGAGTATGCTTTGAGAAGTAATAAGTATTTAGAAAAGTGAAGAAGTAAAGTAAGAAAAGAATATCTAATGATAAGTTTTAAGGAGTATGCTTTGAGAAGTAATAAGTATTTAGAAAAGTGAAGAAGTAAAGTAAGAAAAGAATATCTAATGATAAGTTTTCGTAGCAAGCACTAAAATATAAGTTAGAATATCCAAAATGTTAGTAATAATATAATAATTACGAATCTGTATTCGTTTATTCAAGATATGCTTGTAGAAGAAAGTTAGCCTATAGAAAAGTGAAGAAGTAAAGTAAGAAAAGAAGATAGAATTTCAGTTTTAAGGAGTATGCTTTGAGAAGTAATAAGTATTTAGAAAAGTGAAGAAGTAAAGTAAGAAAAGAATATCTAATGATAAGTTTTAAGGAGTATGCTTGTAGATGAAAGTTAGCCTATTGAAAAGTGAAGAAGTAAAGTAAGAAAAGAAGATAGAATTTCAGTTTTAAGGAGTATGCTTTGAGAAGTAATAAGTATTTAGAAAAGTGAAGAAGTAAAGTAAGAAAAGAATATCTAATGATAAGTTTTAAGGAGTATGCTTTGAGAAGTAATAAGTATTTAGAAAAGTGAAGAAGTAAAGTAAGAAAAGAATATCTAATGATAAGTTTTCGTAGCAAGCACTAAAATATAAGTTAGAATATCCAAAATGTTAGTAATAATATAATAACTACGAATCTGTATTCGTTTATTCAAGATATGCTTGTAGAAGAAAGTTAGCCTATAGAAAAGTGAAGAAGTAAAGTAAGAAAAGAAGATAGAATTTCAGTTTTAAGGAGTATGCTTTGAGAAGTAATAAGTATTTAGAAAAGTGAAGAAGTAAAGTAAGAAAAGAATATCTAATGATAAGTTTTAAGGAGTATGCTTGTAGATGAAAGTTAGCCTATTGAAAAGTGAAGAAGTAAAGTAAGAAAAGAAGATAGAATTTCAGTTTTAAGGAGTATGCTTTGAGAAGTAATAAGTATTTAGAAAAGTGAAGAAGTAAAGTAAGAAAAGAATATCTAATGATAAGTTTTAAGGAGTATGCTTTGAGAAGTAATAAGTATTTAGAAAAGTGAAGAAGTAAAGTAAGAAAAGAATATCTAATGATAAGTTTTCGTAGCAAGCACTAAAATATAAGTTAGAATATCCAAAATGTTAGTAATAATATAATAACTACGAATCTGTATTCGTTTATTCAAGATATGCTTGTAGAAGAAAGTTAGCCTATAGAAAAGTGAAGAAGTAAAGTAAGAAAAGAAGATAGAATTTCAGTTTTAAGGAGTATGCTTTAAGAAGTAATAAGTATTTAGAAAAGTGAAGAAGTAAAGTAAGAAAAGAATATCTAATGATAAGTTTTAAGGAGTATGCTTTGAGAAGTAATAAGTATTTAGAAAAGTGAAGAAGTAAAGTAAGAAAAGAATATCTAATGATAAGTTTTCGTAGCAAGCACTAAAATATAAGTTAGAATATCCAAAATGTTAGTAATAATATAATAACTACGAATCTGTATTCGTTTATTCAAGATATGCTTGTAGAAGAAAGTTAGCCTATAGAAAAGTGAAGAAGTAAAGTAAGAAAAGAAGATAGAATTTCAGTTTTAAGGAGTATGCTTTAAGAAGTAATAAGTATTTAGAAAAGTGAAGAAGTAAAGTAAGAAAAGAATATCTAATGATAAGTTTTAAGGAGTATGCTTTGAGAAGTAATAAGTATTTAGAAAAGTGAAGAAGTAAAGTAAGAAAAGAATATCTAATGATAAGTTTTCGTAGCAAGCACTAAAATATAAGTTAGAATATCCAAAATGTTAGTAATAATATAATAACTACGAATCTGTATTCGTTTATTCAAGATATGCTTGTAGAAGAAAGTTAGCCTATAGAAAAGTGAAGAAGTAAAGTAAGAAAAGAAGATAGAATTTCAGTTTTAAGGAGTATGCTTTAAGAAGTAATAAGTATTTAGAAAAGTGAAGAAGTAAAGTAAGAAAAGAATATCTAATGATAAGTTTTAAGGAGTATGCTTTGAGAAGTAATAAGTATTTAGAAAAGTGAAGAAGTAAAGTAAGAAAAGAATATCTAATGATAAGTTTTAAGGAGTATGCTTTGAGAAGTAATAAGTATTTAGAAAAGTGAAGAAGTAAAGTAAGAAAAGAAGATAGAATTTCAGTTTTAAGGAGTATGCTTTAAGAAGTAATAAGTATTTAGAAAAGTGAAGAAGTAAAGTAAGAAAAGAATATCTAATGATAAGTTTTAAGGAGTATGCTTTGAGAAGTAATAAGTATTTAGAAAAGTGAAGAAGTAAAGTAAGAAAAGAATATCTAATGATAAGTTTTCGTAGCAAGCACTAAAATATAAGTTAGAATATCCAAAATGTTAGTAATAATATAATAACTACGAATCTGTATTCGTTTATTCAAGATATGCTTGTAGAAGAAAGTTAGCCTATAGAAAAGTGAAGAAGTAAAGTAAGAAAAGAAGATAGAATTTCAGTTTTAAGGAGTATGCTTTAAGAAGTAATAAGTATTTAGAAAAGTGAAGAAGTAAAGTAAGAAAAGAATATCTAATGATAAGTTTTAAGGAGTATGCTTTGAGAAGTAATAAGTATTTAGAAAAGTGAAGAAGTAAAGTAAGAAAAGAATATCTAATGATAAGTTTTCGTAGCAAGCACTAAAATATAAGTTAGAATATCCAAAATGTTAGTAATAATATAATAAC
Source organism: Loxodes magnus (assembly GCA_946699065.1). NCBI lineage: Eukaryota > Ciliophora > Karyorelictea > Loxodida > Loxodidae > Loxodes > Loxodes magnus. The sequence continues at coordinate 11,293 of CAMPDV010006403.1, read as the reverse complement.
TACGAATCTGTATTCGTTTATTCAAGATATGCTTGTAGAAGAAAGTTAGCCTATAGAAAAGTGAAGAAGTAAAGTAAGAAAAGAAGATAGAATTTCAGTTTTAAGGAGTATGCTTTAAGAAGTAATAAGTATTTAGAAAAGTGAAGAAGTAAAGTAAGAAAAGAATATCTAATGATAAGTTTTAAGGAGTATGCTTTGAGAAGTAATAAGTATTTAGAAAAGTGAAGAAGTAAAGTAAGAAAAGAATATCTAATGATAAGTTTTCGTAGCAAGCACTAAAATATAAGTTAGAATATCCAAAATGTTAGTAATAATATAATAACTACGAATCTGTATTCGTTTATTCAAGATATGCTTGTAGAAGAAAGTTAGCCTATAGAAAAGTGAAGAAGTAAAGTAAGAAAAGAAGATAGAATTTCAGTTTTAAGGAGTATGCTTTAAGAAGTAATAAGTATTTAGAAAAGTGAAGAAGTAAAGTAAGAAAAGAATATCTAATGATAAGTTTTAAGGAGTATGCTTTGAGAAGTAATAAGTATTTAGAAAAGTGAAGAAGTAAAGTAAGAAAAGAATATCTAATGATAAGTTTTCGTAGCAAGCACTAAAATATAAGTTAGAATATCCAAAATGTTAGTAATAATATAATAACTACGAATCTGTATTCGTTTATTCAAGATATGCTTGTAGAAGAAAGTTAGCCTATAGAAAAGTGAAGAAGTAAAGTAAGAAAAGAATATCTAATGATAAGTTTTAAGGAGTATGCTTTGAGAAGTAATAAGTATTTAGAAAAGTGAAGAAGTAAAGTAAGAAAAGAATATCTAATGATAAGTTTTAAGGAGTATGCTTTGAGAAGTAATAAGTATTTAGAAAAGTGAAGAAGTAAAGTAAGAAAAGAATATCTAATGATAAGTTTTCGTAGCAAGCACTAAAATATAAGTTAGAATATCCAAAATGTTAGTAATAATATAATAACTACGAATCTGTATTCGTTTATTCAAGATATGCTTGTAGAAGAAAGTTAGCCTATAGAAAAGTGAAGAAGTAAAGTAAGAAAAGAAGATAGAATTTCAGTTTTAAGGAGTATGCTTTAAGAAGTAATAAGTATTTAGAAAAGTGAAGAAGTAAAGTAAGAAAAGAATATCTAATGATAAGTTTTAAGGAGTATGCTTTGAGAAGTAATAAGTATTTAGAAAAGTGAAGAAGTAAAGTAAGAAAAGAATATCTAATGATAAGTTTTCGTAGCAAGCACTAAAATATAAGTTAGAATATCCAAAATGTTAGTAATAATATAATAACTACGAATCTGTATTCGTTTATTCAAGATATGCTTGTAGAAGAAAGTTAGCCTATAGAAAAGTGAAGAAGTAAAGTAAGAAAAGAAGATAGAATTTCAGTTTTAAGGAGTATGCTTTAAGAAGTAATAAGTATTTAGAAAAGTGAAGAAGTAAAGTAAGAAAAGAATATCTAATGATAAGTTTTAAGGAGTATGCTTTGAGAAGTAATAAGTATTTAGAAAAGTGAAGAAGTAAAGTAAGAAAAGAATATCTAATGATAAGTTTTCGTAGCAAGCACTAAAATATAAGTTAGAATATCCAAAATGTTAGTAATAATATAATAACTACGAATCTGTATTCGTTTATTCAAGATATGCTTGTAGAAGAAAGTTAGCCTATAGAAAAGTGAAGAAGTAAAGTAAGAAAAGAAGATAGAATTTCAGTTTTAAGGAGTATGCTTTAAGAAGTAATAAGTATTTAGAAAAGTGAAGAAGTAAAGTAAGAAAAGAATATCTAATGATAAGTTTTAAGGAGTATGCTTTGAGAAGTAATAAGTATTTAGAAAAGTGAAGAAGTAAAGTAAGAAAAGAATATCTAATGATAAGTTTTCGTAGCAAGCACTAAAATATAAGTTAGAATATCCAAAATGTTAGTAATAATATAATAACTACGAATCTGTATTCGTTTATTCAAGATATGCTTGTAGAAGAAAGTTAGCCTATAGAAAAGTGAAGAAGTAAAGTAAGAAAAGAATATCTAATGATAAGTTTTAAGGAGTATGCTTTGAGAAGTAATAAGTATTTAGAAAAGTGAAGAAGTAAAGTAAGAAAAGAATATCTAATGATAAGTTTTAAGGAGTATGCTTTGAGAAGTAATAAGTATTTAGAAAAGTGAAGAAGTAAAGTAAGAAAAGAATATCTAATGATAAGTTTTCGTAGCAAGCACTAAAATATAAGTTAGAATATCCAAAATGTTAGTAATAATATAATAACTACGAATCTGTATTCGTTTATTCAAGATATGCTTGTAGAAGAAAGTTAGCCTATAGAAAAGTGAAGAAGTAAAGTAAGAAAAGAAGATAGAATTTCAGTTTTAAGGAGTATGCTTTAAGAAGTAATAAGTATTTAGAAAAGTGAAGAAGTAAAGTAAGAAAAGAATATCTAATGATAAGTTTTAAGGAGTATGCTTTGAGAAGTAATAAGTATTTAGAAAAGTGAAGAAGTAAAGTAAGAAAAGAATATCTAATGATAAGTTTTCGTAGCAAGCACTAAAATATAAGTTAGAATATCCAAAATGTTAGTAATAATATAATAACTACGAATCTGTATTCGTTTATTCAAGATATGCTTGTAGAAGAAAGTTAGCCTATAGAAAAGTGAAGAAGTAAAGTAAGAAAAGAAGATAGAATTTCAGTTTTAAGGAGTATGCTTTAAGAAGTAATAAGTATTTAGAAAAGTGAAGAAGTAAAGTAAGAAAAGAATATCTAATGATAAGTTTTAAGGAGTATGCTTTGAGAAGTAATAAGTATTTAGAAAAGTGAAGAAGTAAAGTAAGAAAAGAATATCTAATGATAAGTTTTCGTAGCAAGCACTAAAATATAAGTTAGAATATCCAAAATGTTAGTAATAATATAATAACTACGAATCTGTATTCGTTTATTCAAGATATGCTTGTAGAAGAAAGTTAGCCTATAGAAAAGTGAAGAAGTAAAGTAAGAAAAGAATATCTAATGATAAGTTTTAAGGAGTATGCTTTGAGAAGTAATAAGTATTTAGAAAAGTGAAGAAGTAAAGTAAGAAAAGAATATCTAATGATAAGTTTTAAGGAGTATGCTTTGAGAAGTAATAAGTATTTAGAAAAGTGAAGAAGTAAAGTAAGAAAAGAATATCTAATGATAAGTTTTCGTAGCAAGCACTAAAATATAAGTTAGAATATCCAAAATGTTAGTAATAATATAATAACTACGAATCTGTATTCGTTTATTCAAGATATGCTTGTAGAAGAAAGTTAGCCTATAGAAAAGTGAAGAAGTAAAGTAAGAAAAGAAGATAGAATTTCAGTTTTAAGGAGTATGCTTTAAGAAGTAATAAGTATTTAGAAAAGTGAAGAAGTAAAGTAAGAAAAGAATATCTAATGATAAGTTTTAAGGAGTATGCTTTGAGAAGTAATAAGTATTTAGAAAAGTGAAGAAGTAAAGTAAGAAAAGAATATCTAATGATAAGTTTTCGTAGCAAGCACTAAAATATAAGTTAGAATATCCAAAATGTTAGTAATAATATAATAACTACGAATCTGTATTCGTTTATTCAAGATATGCTTGTAGAAGAAAGTTAGCCTATAGAAAAGTGAAGAAGTAAAGTAAGAAAAGAAGATAGAATTTCAGTTTTAAGGAGTATGCTTTAAGAAGTAATAAGTATTTAGAAAAGTGAAGAAGTAAAGTAAGAAAAGAATATCTAATGATAAGTTTTAAGGAGTATGCTTTGAGAAGTAATAAGTATTTAGAAAAGTGAAGAAGTAAAGTAAGAAAAGAATATCTAATGATAAGTTTTCGTAGCAAGCACTAAAATATAAGTTAGAATATCCAAAATGTTAGTAATAATATAATAACTACGAATCTGTATTCGTTTATTCAAGATATGCTTGTAGAAGAAAGTTAGGCCTATAGAAAAGTGAAGAAGTAAAGTAAGAAAAGAATATCTAATGATAAGTTTTAAGGAGTATGCTTTGAGAAGTAATAAGTATTTAGAAAAGTGAAGAAGTAAAGTAAGAAAAGAATATCTAATGATAAGTTTTAAGGAGTATGCTTTGAGAAGTAATAAGTATTTAGAAAAGTGAAGAAGTAAAGTAAGAAAAGAATATCTAATGATAAGTTTTCGTAGCAAGCACTAAAATATAAGTTAGAATATCCAAAATGTTAGTAATAATATAATAACTACGAATCTGTATTCGTTTATTCAAGATATGCTTGTAGAAGAAAGTTAGCCTATAGAAAAGTGAAGAAGTAAAGTAAGAAAAGAAGATAGAATTTCAGTTTTAAGGAGTATGCTTTAAGAAGTAATAAGTATTTAGAAAAGTGAAGAAGTAAAGTAAGAAAAGAATATCTAATGATAAGTTTTAAGGAGTATGCTTTGAGAAGTAATAAGTATTTAGAAAAGTGAAGAAGTAAAGTAAGAAAAGAATATCTAATGATAAGTTTTCGTAGCAAGCACTAAAATATAAGTTAGAATATCCAAAATGTTAGTAATAATATAATAACTACGAATCTGTATTCGTTTATTCAAGATATGCTTGTAGAAGAAAGTTAGCCTATAGAAAAGTGAAGAAGTAAAGTAAGAAAAGAAGATAGAATTTCAGTTTTAAGGAGTATGCTTTAAGAAGTAATAAGTATTTAGAAAAGTGAAGAAGTAAAGTAAGAAAAGAATATCTAATGATAAGTTTTAAGGAGTATGCTTTGAGAAGTAATAAGTATTTAGAAAAGTGAAGAAGTAAAGTAAGAAAAGAATATCTAATGATAAGTTTTCGTAGCAAGCACTAAAATATAAGTTAGAATATCCAAAATGTTAGTAATAATATAATAACTACGAATCTGTATTCGTTTATTCAAGATATGCTTGTAGAAGAAAGTTAGCCTATAGAAAAGTGAAGAAGTAAAGTAAGAAAAGAATATCTAATGATAAGTTTTAAGGAGTATGCTTTGAGAAGTAATAAGTATTTAGAAAAGTGAAGAAGTAAAGTAAGAAAAGAATATCTAATGATAAGTTTTCGTAGCAAGCACTAAAATATAAGTTAGAATATCCAAAATGTTAGTAATAATATAATAACTACGAATCTGTATTCGTTTATTCAAGATATGCTTGTAGAAGAAAGTTAGCCTATAGAAAAGTGAAGAAGTAAAGTAAGAAAAGAAGATAGAATTTCAGTTTTAAGGAGTATGCTTTAAGAAGTAATAAGTATTTAGAAAAGTGAAGAAGTAAAGTAAGAAAAGAATATCTAATGATAAGTTTTAAGGAGTATGCTTTGAGAAGTAATAAGTATTCAGAAAAGTGAAGCAGTAAAGTAAGAAAAGAATATCTAATGATAAGTTTTCGTAGCAAGCACTAAAATATAAGTTAGAATATCCAAAATGTTAGTAATAATATAATAACTACGAATCTGTATTCGTTTATTCAAGATATGCTTGTAGAAGAAAGTTAGCCTATAGAAAAGTGAAGAAGTAAAGTAAGAAAAGAATATCTAATGATAAGTTTTAAGGAGTATGCTTTGAGAAGTAATAAGTATTTAGAAAAGTGAAGAAGTAAAGTAAGAAAAGAATATCTAATGATAAGTTTTAAGGAGTATGCTTTGAGAAGTAATAAGTATTTAGAAAAGTGAAGAAGTAAAGTAAGAAAAGAATATCTAATGATAAGTTTTCGTAGCAAGCACTAAAATATAAGTTAGAATATCCAAAATGTTAGTAATAATATAATAACTACGAATCTGTATTCGTTTATTCAAGATATGCTTGTAGAAGAAAGTTAGCCTATAGAAAAGTGAAGAAGTAAAGTAAGAAAAGAATATCTAATGATAAGTTTTAAGGAGTATGCTTTGAGAAGTAATAAGTATTTAGAAAAGTGAAGAAGTAAAGTAAGAAAAGAATATCTAATGATAAGTTTTCGTAGCAAGCACTAAAATATAAGTTAGAATATCCAAAATGTTAGTAATAATATAATAACTACGAATCTGTATTCGTTTATTCAAGATATGCTTGTAGAAGAAAGTTAGCCTATAGAAAAGTGAAGAAGTAAAGTAAGAAAAGAATATCTAATGATAAGTTTTAAGGAGTATGCTTTGAGAAGTAATAAGTATTTAGAAAAGTGAAGAAGTAAAGTAAGAAAAGAATATCTAATGATAAGTTTTCGTAGCAAGCACTAAAATATAAGTTAGAATATCCAAAATGTTAGTAATAATATAATAACTACGAATCTGTATTCGTTTATTCAAGATATGCTTGTAGAAGAAAGTTAGCCTATAGAAAAGTGAAGAAGTAAAGTAAGAAAAGAAGATAGAATTTCAGTTTTAAGGAGTATGCTTTAAGAAGTAATAAGTATTTAGAAAAGTGAAGAAGTAAAGTAAGAAAAGAATATCTAATGATAAGTTTTAAGGAGTATGCTTTGAGAAGTAATAAGTATTCAGAAAAGTGAAGCAGTAAAGTAAGAAAAGAATATCTAATGATAAGTTTTCGTAGCAAGCACTAAAATATAAGTTAGAATATCCAAAATGTTAGTAATAATATAATAACTACGAATCTGTATTCGTTTATTCAAGATATGCTTGTAGAAGAAAGTTAGCCTATAGAAAAGTGAAGAAGTAAAGTAAGAAAAGAATATCTAATGATAAGTTTTAAGGAGTATGCTTTGAGAAGTAATAAGTATTTAGAAAAGTGAAGAAGTAAAGTAAGAAAAGAATATCTAATGATAAGTTTTAAGGAGTATGCTTTGAGAAGTAATAAGTATTTAGAAAAGTGAAGAAGTAAAGTAAGAAAAGAATATCTAATGATAAGTTTTCGTAGCAAGCACTAAAATATAAGTTAGAATATCCAAAATGTTAGTAATAATATAATAACTACGAATCTGTATTCGTTTATTCAAGATATGCTTGTAGAAGAAAGTTAGCCTATAGAAAAGTGAAGAAGTAAAGTAAGAAAAGAATATCTAATGATAAGTTTTAAGGAGTATGCTTTGAGAAGTAATAAGTATTTAGAAAAGTGAAGAAGTAAAGTAAGAAAAGAATATCTAATGATAAGTTTTCGTAGCAAGCACTAAAATATAAGTTAGAATATCCAAAATGTTAGTAATAATATAATAACTACGAATCTGTATTCGTTTATTCAAGATATGCTTGTAGAAGAAAGTTAGCCTATAGAAAAGTGAAGAAGTAAAGTAAGAAAAGAAGATAGAATTTCAGTTTTAAGGAGTATGCTTTAAGAAGTAATAAGTATTTAGAAAAGTGAAGAAGTAAAGTAAGAAAAGAATATCTAATGATAAGTTTTAAGGAGTATGCTTTGAGAAGTAATAAGTATTTAGAAAAGTGAAGAAGTAAAGTAAGAAAAGAATATCTAATGATAAGTTTTCGTAGCAAGCACTAAAATATAAGTTAGAATATCCAAAATGTTAGTAATAATATAATAACTACGAATCTGTATTCGTTTATTCAAGATATGCTTGTAGAAGAAAGTTAGCCTATAGAAAAGTGAAGAAGTAAAGTAAGAAAAGAATATCTAATGATAAGTTTTAAGGAGTATGCTTTGAGAAGTAATAAGTATTTAGAAAAGTGAAGAAGTAAAGTAAGAAAAGAATATCTAATGATAAGTTTTAAGGAGTATGCTTTGAGAAGTAATAAGTATTTAGAAAAGTGAAGAAGTAAAGTAAGAAAAGAATATCTAATGATAAGTTTTCGTAGCAAGCACTAAAATATAAGTTAGAATATCCAAAATGTTAGTAATAATATAATAACTACGAATCTGTATTCGTTTATTCAAGATATGCTTGTAGAAGAAAGTTAGCCTATAGAAAAGTGAAGAAGTAAAGTAAGAAAAGAATATCTAATGATAAGTTTTAAGGAGTATGCTTTGAGAAGTAATAAGTATTTAGAAAAGTGAAGAAGTAAAGTAAGAAAAGAATATCTAATGATAAGTTTTCGTAGCAAGCACTAAAATATAAGTTAGAATATCCAAAATGTTAGTAATAATATAATAACTACGAATCTGTATTCGTTTATTCAAGATATGCTTGTAGAAGAAAGTTAGCCTATAGAAAAGTGAAGAAGTAAAGTAAGAAAAGAAGATAGAATTTCAGTTTTAAGGAGTATGCTTTAAGAAGTAATAAGTATTTAGAAAAGTGAAGAAGTAAAGTAAGAAAAGAATATCTAATGATAAGTTTTAAGGAGTATGCTTTGAGAAGTAATAAGTATTCAGAAAAGTGAAGCAGTAAAGTAAGAAAAGAATATCTAATGATAAGTTTTCGTAGCAAGCACTAAAATATAAGTTAGAATATCCAAAATGTTAGTAATAATATAATAACTACGAATCTGTATTCGTTTATTCAAGATATGCTTGTAGAAGAAAGTTAGCCTATAGAAAAGTGAAGAAGTAAAGTAAGAAAAGAATATCTAATGATAAGTTTTAAGGAGTATGCTTTGAGAAGTAATAAGTATTTAGAAAAGTGAAGAAGTAAAGTAAGAAAAGAATATCTAATGATAAGTTTTAAGGAGTATGCTTTGAGAAGTAATAAGTATTTAGAAAAGTGAAGAAGTAAAGTAAGAAAAGAATATCTAATGATAAGTTTTCGTAGCAAGCACTAAAATATAAGTTAGAATATCCAAAATGTTAGTAATAATATAATAACTACGAATCTGTATTCGTTTATTCAAGATATGCTTGTAGAAGAAAGTTAGCCTATAGAAAAGTGAAGAAGTAAAGTAAGAAAAGAATATCTAATGATAAGTTTTAAGGAGTATGCTTTGAGAAGTAATAAGTATTTAGAAAAGTGAAGAAGTAAAGTAAGAAAAGAATATCTAATGATAAGTTTTCGTAGCAAGCACTAAAATATAAGTTAGAATATCCAAAATGTTAGTAATAATATAATAACTACGAATCTGTATTCGTTTATTCAAGATATGCTTGTAGAAGAAAGTTAGCCTATAGAAAAGTGAAGAAGTAAAGTAAGAAAAGAAGATAGAATTTCAGTTTTAAGGAGTATGCTTTAAGAAGTAATAAGTATTTAGAAAAGTGAAGAAGTAAAGTAAGAAAAGAATATCTAATGATAAGTTTTAAGGAGTATGCTTTGAGAAGTAATAAGTATTTAGAAAAGTGAAGAAGTAAAGTAAGAAAAGAATATCTAATGATAAGTTTTCGTAGCAAGCACTAAAATATAAGTTAGAATATCCAAAATGTTAGTAATAATATAATAACTACGAATCTGTATTCGTTTATTCAAGATATGCTTGTAGAAGAAAGTTAGCCTATAGAAAAGTGAAGAAGTAAAGTAAGAAAAGAAGATAGAATTTCAGTTTTAAGGAGTATGCTTTAAGAAGTAATAAGTATTTAGAAAAGTGAAGAAGTAAAGTAAGAAAAGAATATCTAATGATAAGTTTTAAGGAGTATGCTTTGAGAAGTAATAAGTATTCAGAAAAGTGAAGCAGTAAAGTAAGAAAAGAATATCTAATGATAAGTTTTCGTAGCAAGCACTAAAATATAAGTTAGAATATCCAAAATGTTAGTAAATAATATAATAACTACGAATCTGTATTCGTTTATTCAAGATATGCTTGTAGAAGAAAGTTAGCCTATAGAAAAGTGAAGAAGTAAAGTAAGAAAAGAATATCTAATGATAAGTTTTAAGGAGTATGCTTTGAGAAGTAATAAGTATTTAGAAAAGTGAAGAAGTAAAGTAAGAAAAGAATATCTAATGATAAGTTTTAAGGAGTATGCTTTGAGAAGTAATAAGTATTTAGAAAAGTGAAGAAGTAAAGTAAGAAAAGAATATCTAATGATAAGTTTTCGTAGCAAGCACTAAAATATAAGTTAGAATATCCAAAATGTTAGTAATAATATAATAACTACGAATCTGTATTCGTTTATTCAAGATATGCTTGTAGAAGAAAGTTAGCCTATAGAAAAGTGAAGAAGTAAAGTAAGAAAAGAATATCTAATGATAAGTTTTAAGGAGTATGCTTTGAGAAGTAATAAGTATTTAGAAAAGTGAAGAAGTAAAGTAAGAAAAGAATATCTAATGATAAGTTTTCGTAGCAAGCACTAAAATATAAGTTAGAATATCCAAAATGTTAGTAATAATATAATAACTACGAATCTGTATTCGTTTATTCAAGATATGCTTGTAGAAGAAAGTTAGCCTATAGAAAAGTGAAGAAGTAAAGTAAGAAAAGAATATCTAATGATAAGTTTTAAGGAGTATGCTTTGAGAAGTAATAAGTATTTAGAAAAGTGAAGAAGTAAAGTAAGAAAAGAATATCTAATGATAAGTTTTAAGGAGTATGCTTTGAGAAGTAATAAGTATTTAGAAAAGTGAAGAAGTAAAGTAAGAAAAGAATATCTAATGATAAGTTTTCGTAGCAAGCACTAAAATATAAGTTAGAATATCCAAAATGTTAGTAATAATATAATAACTACGAATCTGTATTCGTTTATTCAAGATATGCTTGTAGAAGAAAGTTAGCCTATAGAAAAGTGAAGAAGTAAAGTAAGAAAAGAATATCTAATGATAAGTTTTAAGGAGTATGCTTTGAGAAGTAATAAGTATTTAGAAAAGTGAAGAAGTAAAGTAAGAAAAGAATATCTAATGATAAGTTTTCGTAGCAAGCACTAAAATATAAGTTAGAATATCCAAAATGTTAGTAATAATATAATAACTACGAATCTGTATTCGTTTATTCAAGATATGCTTGTAGAAGAAAGTTAGCCTATAGAAAAGTGAAGAAGTAAAGTAAGAAAAGAATATCTAATGATAAGTTTTAAGGAGTATGCTTTGAGAAGTAATAAGTATTTAGAAAAGTGAAGAAGTAAAGTAAGAAAAGAATATCTAATGATAAGTTTTAAGGAGTATGCTTTGAGAAGTAATAAGTATTTAGAAAAGTGAAGAAGTAAAGTAAGAAAAGAATATCTAATGATAAGTTTTCGTAGCAAGCACTAAAATATAAGTTAGAATATCCAAAATGTTAGTAATAATATAATAACTACGAATCTGTATTCGTTTATTCAAGATATGCTTGTAGAAGAAAGTTAGCCTATAGAAAAGTGAAGAAGTAAAGTAAGAAAAGAATATCTAATGATAAGTTTTAAGGAGTATGCTTTGAGAAGTAATAAGTATTTAGAAAAGTGAAGAAGTAAAGTAAGAAAAGAATATCTAATGATAAGTTTTCGTAGCAAGCACTAAAATATAAGTTAGAATATCCAAAATGTTAGTAATAATATAATAACTACGAATCTGTATTCGTTTATTCAAGATATGCTTGTAGAAGAAAGTTAG
>CAMPDV010006402.1:0-18239 GCA_946699065.1 Loxodes magnus | reverse complement strand
CACTTTTATTAGAAATCTTATTTAACTTCTAGATACTTTCAACTACTGATCTTCACACTCTTTTTCTCACTATTATTATTTAACTTCTAGATACTTTCAATCACTGATCTTCACACTCTTTTCTTACTTTTCTCATTCACTTTTCTTACAAATCTTATTTAACTTCTGGATACTTTCAATTACTGATCTTCACACTCTTTTCTTACTTTTCTTATTCACTTTTATTAGAAATCTTATTTAACTTCTGGATACTTTCAATTACTTATCTTCACACTCTTTTATTTACTTTTCTTATTCACTTTTCTCAGAAATCTTATTTAACTTCTAGATACTTTCAATTAATTATCTTCACAATCTTTTCTTACTTTTCTTATTCACTTTTATTAGAAATCTTATTTAACTTCTGGATACTTTCAATCACTGATCTTCACACTCTTTTTCTTACTTTTCTTATTCACTTTTATTAGAAATCTTATTTAACTTCTAGATACTTTCAATCACTGATCTTTACACTCTTTTTCTTACTTTTCTTATTCACTTTTCTTTGAAATCTTATTTAACTTCTAGATACTTTCAATCATGATCTTCACACTCTTTTTCTTACTTTTCTTATTCACTTTTATTAGAAATCTTATTTAACTTCTAGATACTTTCAACTACTGATCTTCACACTTTTTTTCTTACTTTTCTTATTCACTTTTATTAGAAATCTTATTTAACTTCTAGATACTTTCAACTACTGATCTTCACACTCTTTTTCTCACTATTATTATTTAACTTCTAGATACTTTCAATCACTGATCTTCACACTCTTTTTCTTACTTTTCTTATTCACTTTTCTTTGAAATCTTATTTAACTTCTAGATACTTTCAATCATGATCTTCACACTCTTTTCTTACTTTTCTTATTCACTTTTCTTACAAATCTTATTTAACTTCTAGATACTTTCAATTACTGATCTTCACACTCTTTTCTTACTTTTCTTATTCACTTTTATTAGAAATCTTATTTAACTTCTAGATACTTTCAATCACTGATCTTCACACTCTTTTTCTTACTTTTCTTATTCATTTTTCCTAGAAATCTTATTTACTTCAAGATACATTCAATTACTGATCTTCACACTCTTTTCTTACTTTTCTTATTCACTTTTATTAGAAATCTTATTTAACTTCTAGATACTTTCAATCACTGATCTTCACACTCTTTTTCTTACTTTTCTTATTCACTTTTCTTACAAATCTTATTTAACTTCGAAATACTTTCAATTACTGTTCTTCACACTCTTTTTCTTACTTTTCTTATTCACTTTTATTAGAAATCTTATTTAACTTCTGGATACTTTCAATCACTGATCTTCACACTCTTTTTCTTACTTTTCTTATTCACTTTTATTAGAAATCTTATTTAACTTCTAGATACTTTCAATTACTGATCTTCACACTCTTTTTCTTACTTTTCTTATTCATTTTTCCTAGAAATCTTATTTACTTCAAGATACATTCAATTACTGATCTTCACACTCTTTTCTTACTTTTCTTATTCACTTTTCTTAGAAATCTTATTTAACTTCTAGATACTTTCAATTACTGATCTTCACACTCTTTTTCTTACTTTTCTTATTCACTTTTCCTAGAAATCTTATTTAACTTCTGGATACTTTCAATTACTGATCTTCACACTCTTTTTCTTACTTTTCTTATTCACTTTTATTAGAAATCTTATTTAACTTCTAGATACTTTCAATTACTGATCTTCACACTCTTTTTCTTACTTTTCTTATTCACTTTTATTAGAAATCTTATTTAACTTCTAGATACTTTCAATTACTGATCTTCACACTCTTTTTCTTACTTTTCTTATTCATTTTTCCTAGAAATCTTATTTACTTCAAGATACATTCAATTACTGATCTTCACACTCTTTTTTTACTTTTCTTATTCACTTTTCCTAGAAATCTTATTTAACTTCTAGATACTTTCAATCACTGATCTTCACACTCTTTTTCTTACTTTTCTTATTCACTTTTCTTTGAAATCTTATTTAACTTCTAGATACTTTCAATCACTGATCTTCACACTCTTTTTCTTACTTTTCTTATTCATTTTTCCTAGAAATCTTATTTACTTCAAGATACATTCAATTACTGATCTTCACACTCTTTTTCTTACTTTTCTTATTCACTTTTCTTTGAAATCTTATTTAACTTCTAGATACTTTCAATCATGATCTTCACACTCTTTTCTTACTTTTCTTATTCACTTTTCTCAGAAATCTTATTTAACTTCTAGATACTTTCAATTAATTATCTTCACACTCTTTTCTTACTTTTCTTATTCATTTTTCCTAGAAATCTTATTTACTTCAAGATACATTCAATTACTGATCTTCACACTCTTTTTTTACTTTTCTTATTCACTTTTCCTAGAAATCTTATTTACTTCAAGATACATTCAATTACTGATCTTCACACTCTTTTTCTTACTTTTCTTATTCATTTTTCCTAGAAATCTTATTTACTTCAAGATACATTCAATTACTGATCTTCACACTCTTTTTTTACTTTTCTTATTCACTTTTATTAGAAATCTTATTTACTTCAAGATACATTCAATTACTGATCTTCACACTCTTTTTCTTACTTTTCTTATTCATTTTTCCTAGAAATCTTATTTACTTCAAGATACATTCAATTACTGATCTTCACACTCTTTTCTTACTTTTCTTATTCACTTTTATTAGAAATCTTATTTAACTTCTAGATACTTTCAATCACTGATCTTTACACTCTTTTTCTTACTTTTCTTATTCACTTTTCTTTGAAATCTTATTTAACTTCTAGATACTTTCAATCATGATCTTCACACTCTTTTCTTACTTTTCTTATTCACTTTTCTCAGAAATCTTATTTAACTTCTAGATACATTCAATTACTGATCTTCACACTCTTTTCTTACTTTTCTTATTCACTTTTATTAGAAATCTTATTTAACTTCTAGATACTTTCAACTACTGATCTTCACACTCTTTTTCTTACTTTTCTTATTCACTTTTATTAGAAATCTTATTTAACTTCTAGATACTTTCAACTACTGATCTTCACACTTTTTTTCTTACTTTTCTTATTCACTTTTATTAGAAATCTTATTTAACTTCTAGATACATTCAACTACTGATCTTCACACTTTTTTTCTTACTTTTATTATTTAACTTCTAGATACTTTCAATCACTGATCTTCACACTCTTTTTCTTACTTTTCTTATTCACTTTTCTTTGAAATCTTATTTAACTTCTAGATACTTTCAATCATGATCTTCACACTCTTTTCTTACTTTTCTTATTCACTTTTCTTTGAAATCTTATTTAACTTCTAGATACTTTCAATCACTGATCTTCACACTCTTTTCTTACTTTTCTTATTCACTTTTATTAGAAATCTTATTTAACTTCTAGATACTTTCAATCACTGATCTTCACACTCTTTTTCTTACTTTTCTTATTCATTTTTCCTAGAAATCTTATTTACTTCAAGATACATTCAATTACTGATCTTCACACTCTTTTCTTACTTTTCTTATTCACTTTTATTAGAAATCTTATTTAACTTCTAGATACTTTCAATCACTGATCTTCACACTCTTTTTCTTACTTTTCTTATTCACTTTTCTTACAAATCTTATTTAACTTCGAAATACTTTCAATTACTGTTCTTCACACTCTTTTTCTTACTTTTCTTATTCACTTTTATTAGAAATCTTATTTAACTTCTGGATACTTTCAATCACTGATCTTCACACTCTTTTTCTTACTTTTCTTATTCACTTTTATTAGAAATCTTATTTAACTTCTAGATACTTTCAATTACTGATCTTCACACTCTTTTTCTTACTTTTCTTATTCATTTTTCCTAGAAATCTTATTTACTTCAAGATACATTCAATTACTGATCTTCACACTCTTTTCTTACTTTTCTTATTCACTTTTCTTAGAAATCTTATTTAACTTCTAGATACTTTCAATTACTGATCTTCACACTCTTTTTCTTACTTTTCTTATTCACTTTTCCTAGAAATCTTATTTAACTTCTGGATACTTTCAATTACTGATCTTCACACTCTTTTTCTTACTTTTCTTATTCACTTTTATTAGAAATCTTATTTAACTTCTAGATACTTTCAATTACTGATCTTCACACTCTTTTTCTTACTTTTCTTATTCACTTTTATTAGAAATCTTATTTAACTTCTGGATACTTTCAATCACTGATCTTCACACTCTTTTTCTTACTTTTCTTATTCACTTTTATTAGAAATCTTATTTAACTTCTAGATACTTTCAATTACTGATCTTCACACTCTTTTTCTTACTTTTCTTATTCATTTTTCCTAGAAATCTTATTTACTTCAAGATACATTCAATTACTGATCTTCACACTCTTTTCTTACTTTTCTTATTCACTTTTCTTAGAAATCTTATTTAACTTCTAGATACTTTCAATTACTGATCTTCACACTCTTTTTCTTACTTTTCTTATTCACTTTTCCTAGAAATCTTATTTAACTTCTGGACACTTTCAATTACTGATCTTCACACTCTTTTTCTTACTTTTCTTATTCACTTTTATTAGAAATCTTATTTAACTTCTAGATACTTTCAATTACTGATCTTCACACTCTTTTTCTTACTTTTCTTATTCACTTTTATTAGAAATCTTATTTAACTTCTAGATACTTTCAATTACTGATCTTCACACTCTTTTTCTTACTTTTCTTATTCATTTTTCCTAGAAATCTTATTTACTTCAAGATACATTCAATTACTGATCTTCACACTCTTTTCTTACTTTTCTTATTCACTTTTATTAGAAATCTTATTTAACTTCTAGATACTTTCAATCACTGATCTTTACACTCTTTTTCTTACTTTTCTTATTCACTTTTCTTTGAAATCTTATTTAACTTCTAGATACTTTCAATCATGATCTTCACACTCTTTTCTTACTTTTCTTATTCACTTTTCTCAGAAATCTTATTTAACTTCTAGATACTTTCAATTAATTATCTTCACACTCTTTTCTTACTTTTCTTATTCATTTTTCCTAGAAATCTTATTTACTTCAAGATACATTCAATTACTGATCTTCACACTCTTTTTTTACTTTTCTTATTCACTTTTCCTAGAAATCTTATTTACTTCAAGATACATTCAATTACTGATCTTCACACTCTTTTTCTTACTTTTCTTATTCACTTTTCTTTGAAATCTTATTTAACTTCTAGATACTTTCAATCACTGATCTTCACACTCTTTTTCTTACTTTTCTTATTCATTTTTCCTAGAAATCTTATTTACTTCAAGATACATTCAATTACTGATCTTCACACTCTTTTCTTACTTTTCTTATTCACTTTTATTAGAAATCTTATTTAACTTCTAGATACTTTCAATCACTGATCTTTACACTCTTTTTCTTACTTTTCTTATTCACTTTTCTTTGAAATCTTATTTAACTTCTAGATACTTTCAATCATGATCTTCAAATCTTTTCTTACTTTTCTAGTTCACTTTTCTCAGAAATCTTATTTAACTTCTAGATACTTTCAATTAATTATCTTCACACTCTTTTCTTACTTTTCTTATTCACTTTTCCTAGAAATCTTATTTACTTCAAGATACATTCAATTACTGATCTTCACACTCTTTTTTACTTTTCTTATTCACTTTTCCTAGAAATCTTATTTACTTCAAGATACTTTCAATTACTGATCTTCACACTCTTTTTCTTACTTTTCTTATTCATTTTTCCTAGAAATCTTATTTACTTCAAGATACATTCAATTACTGATCTTCACACTCTTTTTCTTACTTTTCTTATTCACTTTTATTAGAAATCTTATTTAACTTCTAGATACTTTCAATTACTGATCTTCACACTCTTTTTCTTACTTTTCTTATTCACTTTTATTAGAAATCTTATTTAACTTCTAGATACTTTCAATTACTGATCTTCACACTCTTTTTCTTACTTTTCTTATTCACTTTTCCTAGAAATCTTATTTACTTCAAGATACATTCAATTACTGATCTTCACACTCTTTTTCTTACTTTTCTTATTCACTTTTATTAGAAATCTTATTTAACTTCTAGATACTTTCAATCACTGATCTTCACACTCTTTTTCTTACTTTTCTTATTCACTTTTCTTACAAATCTTATTTAACTTCTAGATACTTTCAATTACTGATCTTCACACTCTTTTTCTTACTTTTCTTATTCACTTTTCCTAGAAATCTTATTTACTTCAAGATACTTTCAATTACTGATCTTCACACTCTTTTTCTTACTTTTCTTATTCATTTTTCCTAGAAATCTTATTTACTTCAAGATACATTCAATTACTGATCTTCACACTCTTTTTCTTACTTTTCTTATTCACTTTTATTAGAAATCTTATTTAACTTCTAGATACTTTCAATCACTGATCTTCACACTCTTTTTCTTACTTTTCTTATTCACTTTTATTAGAAATCTTATTTACTTCAAGATACATTCAATTACTGATCTTCACACTCTTTTTCTTACTTTTCTTATTCACTTTTATTAGAAATCTTATTTACTTCAAGATACATTCAATTACTGATCTTCACACTCTTTTTCTTACTTTTCTTATTCACTTTTATTAGAAATCTTATTTAACTTCTAGATACTTTCAATCACTGATCTTCACACTCTTTTTCTTACTTTTCTTATTCACTTTTCTTACAAATCTTATTTAACTTCTAGATACTTTCAATTACTGATCTTCACACTTTTTTTCTTACTTTTATTATTTAACTTCTAGATACTTTCAATTACTGATCTTCACACTCTTTTTCTTACTTTTCTTATTCACTTTTATTAGAAATCTTATTTAACTTCTAGATACTTTCAATTACTGATCTTCACACTCTTTTTCTTACTTTTATTATTTAACTTCTAGATACTTTTAATTACTGATCTTCACACTCTTTTTCTTACTTTTCTTATTCACTTTTCCTAGAAATCTTATTTAACTTCTAGATACTTTCAATTACTTATCTTCACACTCTTTTTCTTACTTTTCTTATTCACTTTTCTTAGAAATCTTATTTAACTTCTGGATACTTTCAATCACTGATCTTCACACTCTTTTTCTTACTTTTCTTATTCACTTTTCTTAGAAATCTTATTTAACTTCTAGATACTTTCAATCACTGATCTTCACACTCTTTTTCTTACTTTTCTTATTCACTTTTCTTAGAAATCTTATTTAACTTCTAGATACTTTCAATTACTGTTCTTCACACTCTTTTTCTTACTTTTCTTATTCACTTTTCTTAGAAATCTTATTTAACTTCTAGATACTTTCAATTACTGATCTTCACACTCTTTTTCTTACTTTTCTTATTCACTTTTCCTAGAAATCTTATTTAACTTCTAGATACTTTCAATTACTGATCTTCACACTCTTTTCTTACTTTTCTTCTTCACTTTTCTTAGAAATCTTACCAATTATAAACTTCAAAATTTAGTTAAACTGATCTCTTTTTCTTACTTTTCTTCTTCACTTTTCTAAGAAATCTTACCAATTATAAACTTCAAAATTTAGTTAAACTGATCTCTTTTTCTTACTTTTCTTCTTCACTTTTCTTAGAATATTTATCGATTATAAACTTCAAAATTTAGTTAAACTGATCTCTTTTTCTTACTTTTCTTCTTCACTTTTCTTAGAAATCTTACCAATTATAAACTTCAAAATTTAGTTAAACTGATCTCTTTTTCTTACTTTTCTTCTTCACTTTTCTTAGAATATTTATCGATTATAAACTTCAAAATTTAGTTAAACTGATCTCTTTTTCTTACTTTTCTTCTTCACTTTTTTTAGAATATTCATCGATTATAAACTTCAAAATTTAGTTAAACTGATCTCTTTTTCTTACTTTTCTTCTTCACTTTTCTTAGAATATTTATCGATTATAAACTTCAAAATTTAGTTAAACTGATCTCATTTTCTTACTTTTCTTCTTCACTTTTCTTACAAATCTTACCAATTATAAACTTCAAAATTTAGTTAAACTGATCTCTTTTTCTTACTTTTCTTATTCACTTTTATTAGAAATCTTATTTAACTTCTAGATACTTTCAACTACTGATCTTCACACTTTTTTTCTTACTTTTATTATTTAACTTCTAGATACTTTCAATCACTGATCATCACACTCTTTTTCTTACTTTTCTTATTCACTTTTCTTAGAAATCTTGCTTCTCTTTTTTGATACTTTCAATTACTGATCTTTACACTCTTTTTCTTGCTTTATTTTTTCACTTTTCTTAGAAATCTTGCTTCTCTTTTTTGATACTTTCAATTACTGATCTTCACACTCTTTTTCTTGCTTTTCTTATTCACTTTTATTAGAAATCTTATTTAACTTCTGGATACTTTCAATCACTGATCTTCACACTCTTTTTCTTGTTTTTCTTATTCACTTTTATTAGAAATCTTATTTGACTTCTAGATACTTTCAATCACTGATCTTCACACTCTTTTTCTTACTTTTCTTATTCACTTTTCTTTGAAATCTTATTTAACTTCTAGATACTTTCAATCATGATCTTCACACTCTTTTCTTACTTTTCTTATTCACTTTTCTTACAAATCTTATTTAACTTCGATACTTTCAATTAATTATCTTCACACTCTTTTCTTACTTTTCTTATTCACTTTTCTTACAAATCTTATTTAACTTCTGGATACTTTCAATCACTGATCTTCACACTCTTTTCTTACTTTTCTTATTCACTTTTCTTAGAAATCTTATTTAACTTCTAGATACTTTCAATTACTGATCTTCACACTCTTTTATTTACTTTTCTTATTCACTTTTCCTAGAAATCTTATCTAACTTCTAGATACTTTCAATCATGATCTTCACACTCTTTTCTTACTTTTCTTATTCACTTTTCTTACAAATCTTATTTAACTTCTAGATACTTTCAATTACTGATCTTCACACTCTTTTTCTTACTTTTCTTATTCACTTTTATTAGAAATCTTATTTACTTCAAGATACATTCAATTACTGATCTTCACACTCTTTTTTTACTTTTCTTATTCACTTTTCCTAGAAATCTTATTTACTTCAAGATACATTCAATTACTGATCTTCACACTCTTTTTCTTACTTTTCTTATTCACTTTTCTTACAAATCTTATTTAACTTCTAGATACTTTCAATTACTGATCTTCACACTCTTTTTCTTACTTTTCTTATTCATTTTTCCTAGAAATCTTATTTACTTCAAGATACATTCAATTACTGATCTTCACACTCTTTTTCTTACTTTTCTTATTCACTTTTATTAGAAATCTTATTTACTTCAAGATACATTCAATTACTGATCTTCACACTCTTTTTCTTACTTTTCTTATTCACTTTTATTAGAAATCTTATTTAACTTCTAGATACTTTCAATCACTGATCTTCACACTCTTTTTCTTACTTTTCTTATTCACTTTTCTTACAAATCTTATTTAACTTCTAGATACTTTCAATTACTGATCTTCACACTCTTTTTCTTACTTTTCTTATTCACTTTTATTAGAAATCTTATTTAACTTCTAGATACTTTCAATCACTGATCTTCACACTCTTTTTCTTACTTTTCTTATTCACTTTTCTTACAAATCTTATTTAACTTCTAGATACTTTCAATCATGATCTTCACACTCTTTTCTTACTTTTCTTATTCACTTTTCCTAGAAATCTTATTTACTTCAAGATACATTCAATTACTGATCTTCACACTCTTTTTCTTACTTTTATTATTTAACTTCTAGATACTTTCAATCACTGATCTTCACACTCTTTTTCTTACTTTTCTCATTCACTTTTCTTTGAAATCTTATTTAACTTCTAGATACATTCAATTACTGATCTTCACACTCTTTTCTTACTTTTCTTATTCACTTTTCTTACAAATCTTATTTAACTTCTGGATACTTTCAATTACTGATCTTCACACTCTTTTTTTACTTTTCTTATTCACTTTTATTAGAAATCTTATTTAACTTCTAGATACTTTCAATTACTGATCTTCACACTCTTTTTCTTACTTTTCTTATTCACTTTTATTAGAAATCTTATTTAACTTCTAGATACTTTCAATCATGATCTTCACACTCTTTTCTTACTTTTCTTATTCACTTTTCTTTGAAATCTTATTTAACTTCTAGATACTTTCAATTACTGATCTTCAAACTCTTTTTCTTACTTTTATTATTTAACTTCTAGATACTTTCAATCACTGATCTTCACACTCTTTTTCTTACTTTTCTTATTCACTTTTCTTTGAAATCTTATTTAACTTCTAGATACATTCAATTACTGATCTTCACACTCTTTTCTTACTTTTCTTATTCACTTTTCTTACAAATCTTATTTAACTTCTGGATACTTTCAATTACTGATCTTCACACTCTTTTTTTACTTTTCTTATTCACTTTTATTAGAAATCTTATTTAACTTCTAGATACTTTCAATTACTGATCTTCACACTCTTTTTCTTACTTTTCTTATTCATTTTTCCTAGAAATCTTATTTACTTCAAGATACATTCAATTACTGATCTTCACACTCTTTTTATTACTTTTCTTATTCACTTTTCTTAGAAATCTTATTTAACTTCTGGATACTTTCAATCACTGATCTTCACACTCTTTTTCTTACTTTTCTTATTCACTTTTCTTACAAATCTTATTTAACTTCTAGATACTTTCAATTACTGATCTTCACACTTTTTTTCTTACTTTTATTATTTAACTTCTAGATACTTTCAATCACTGATCTTCACACTCTTTTTCTTACTTTTCTTATTCACTTTTATTAGAAATCTTATTTAACTTCTAGATACTTTCAATTACTGATCTTCACACTCTTTTTCTTACTTTTATTATTTAACTTCTAGATACTTTTAATTACTGATCTTTACACTCTTTTTCTTACTTTTCTTATTCACTTTTCCTAGAAATCTTATTTAACTTCTAGATACTTTCAATTACTTATCTTCACACTCTTTTATTTACTTTTCATATTCACTTTTCTTACAAATCTTATTTAACTTCAAGATACATTCAATCATGATTTTCACACTCTTTTTCTTACTTTTCTTATTCACTTTTCTTGAAATCTTATTTAACTTCTGGATACTTTCAATCACTGATCTTCACACTCTTTTTCTTACTTTTCTTATTCACTTTTCTTAGAAATCTTATTTAACTTCTAGATACTTTCAATTACTGTTCTTCACACTCTTTTTCTTACTTTTCTTATTCACTTTTATTAGAAATCTTATTTAACTTCTAGATACTTTCAATTACTGTTCTTCACACTCTTTTTCTTACTTTTCTTATTCACTTTTCTTAGAAATCTTATTTAACTTCTAGATACTTTCAATTACTGATCTTCACACTCTTTTTCTTACTTTTCTTATTCACTTTTCCTAGAAATCTTATTTAACTTCTAGATACTTTCAACTACTGATCTTCACACTTTTTTTCTTACTTTTATTATTTAACTTCTAGATACTTTCAATCACTGATCTTCACACTCTTTTTCTTACTTTTCTTATTCACTTTTCTTAGAAATCTTATTTAACTTCTAGATACTTTCAATTACTTATCTTCACACTCTTTTATTTACTTTTCATATTCACTTTTCTTAGAAATCTTATTTAACTTCTAGATACTTTCAATCACTGATCTTCACACTCTTTTTCTTACTTTTCTTATTCACTTTTCTTACAAATCTTATTTAACTTCAAGATACATTCAATTACTTATCTTCACACTCTTTTATTTACTTTTCATATTCACTTTTCTTAGAAATCTTATTTAACTTCTAGATACTTTCAATTACTGTTCTTCACACTCTTTTTCTTACTTTTCTTATTCACTTTTATTAGAAATCTTATTTACTTCAAGATACATTCAATTACTGATCTTCACACTCTTTTTCTTACTTTTCTTATTCACTTTTATTAGAAATCTTATTTACTTCAAGATACATTCAATTACTGATCTTCACACTCTTTTTTTACTTTTCTTATTCACTTTTCCTAGAAATCTTATTTACTTCAAAATACATTCAATTACTGATCTTCACACTCTTTTTCTTACTTTTCTTATTCACTTTTCTTACAAATCTTATTTAACTTCTAGATACTTTCAATTACTGATCTTCACACTTTTTTTCTTACTTTTCTTATTCACTTTTATTAGAAATCTTATTTACTTCAAGATACATTCAATTACTGATCTTCACACTCTTTTTTTACTTTTCTTATTCACTTTTCCTAGAAATCTTATTTACTTCAAGATACATTCAATTACTGATCTTCACACTCTTTTTCTTACTTTTCTTATTCACTTTTATTAGAAATCTTATTTAACTTCTAGATACTTTCAATTACTGTTCTTCACACTCTTTTTCTTACTTTTCTTATTCACTTTTATTAGAAATCTTATTTACTTCAAGATACATTCAATTACTGATCTTCACACTCTTTTTTTACTTTTCTTATTCACTTTTCCTAGAAATCTTATTTACTTCAAGATACATTCAATTACTGATCTTCACACTCTTTTTCTTACTTTTCTTATTCACTTTTATTAGAAATCTTATTTACTTCAAGATACATTCAATTACTGATCTTCACACTCTTTTTCTTACTTTTCTTATTCACTTTTATTAGAAATCTTATTTAACTTCTAGATACTTTCAATCACTGATCTTCACACTCTTTTTCTTACTTTTCTTATTCACTTTTCTTACAAATCTTATTTAACTTCTAGATACTTTCAATTACTGATCTTCACACTCTTTTTTTACTTTTCTTATTCACTTTTCCTAGAAATCTTATTTACTTCAAGATACATTCAATTACTGATCTTCACACTCTTTTTCTTACTTTTCTTATTCACTTTTATTAGAAATCTTATTTACTTCAAGATACATTCAATTACTGATCTTCACACTCTTTTTCTTACTTTTCTTATTCACTTTTATTAGAAATCTTATTTAACTTCTAGATACTTTCAATCACTGATCTTCACACTCTTTTTCTTACTTTTCTTATTCACTTTTCTTAGAAATCTTATTTAACTTCTAGATACTTTCAATTACTGATCTTCACACTTTTTTTCTTACTTTTATTATTTAACTTCTAGATACTTTCAATCACTGATCTTCACACTCTTTTTCTTACTTTTCTTATTCACTTTTATTAGAAATCTTATTTAACTTCTAGATACTTTCAATTACTGATCTTCACACTCTTTTTCTTACTTTTATTATTTAACTTCTAGATACTTTTAATTACTGATCTTCACACTCTTTTTCTTACTTTTCTTATTCACTTTTCCTAGAAATCTTATTTAACTTCTAGATACTTTCAATTACTTATCTTCACACTCTTTTATTTACTTTTCATATTCACTTTTCTTAGAAATCTTATTTAACTTCTAGATACTTTCAATCACTGATCTTCACACTCTTTTTCTTACTTTTCTTATTCACTTTTCTTACAAATCTTATTTAACTTCTAGATACTTTCAATTACTGATCTTCACACTTTTTTTCTTACTTTTATTATTTAACTTCTAGATACTTTCAATCACTGATCTTCACACTCTTTTTCTTACTTTTCTTATTCACTTTTATTAGAAATCTTATTTAACTTCTAGATACTTTCAATTACTGATCTTCACACTCTTTTTCTTACTTTTATTATTTAACTTCTAGATACTTTTAATTACTGATCTTTACACTCTTTTTCTTACTTTTCTTATTCACTTTTCCTAGAAATCTTATTTAACTTCTAGATACTTTCAATTACTTATCTTCACACTCTTTTATTTACTTTTCATATTCACTTTTCTTACAAATCTTATTTAACTTCAAGATACATTCAATCATGATTTTCACACTCTTTTTCTTACTTTTCTTATTCACTTTTCTTAGAAATCTTATTTAACTTCTGGATACTTTCAATCACTGATCTTCACACTCTTTTTCTTACTTTTCTTATTCACTTTTCTTAGAAATCTTATTTAACTTCTAGATACTTTCAATTACTGTTCTTCACACTCTTTTTCTTACTTTTCTTATTCACTTTTCTTAGAAATCTTATTTAACTTCTGGATACTTTCAATCACTGATCTTCACACTCTTTTTCTTACTTTTCTTATTCACTTTTCTTAGAAATCTTATTTAACTTCTAGATACTTTCAATCACTGATCTTCACACTCTTTTTCTTACTTTTCTTATTCACTTTTATTAGAAATCTTATTTAACTTCTAGATACTTTCAATTACTGATCTTCACACTCTTTTTCTTACTTTTATTATTTAACTTCTAGATACTTTTAATTACTGATCTTTACACTCTTTTTCTTACTTTTCTTATTCACTTTTCCTAGAAATCTTATTTAACTTCTAGATACTTTCAATTACTTATCTTCACACTCTTTTATTTACTTTTCATATTCACTTTTATTAGAAATCTTATTTACTTCAAGATACATTCAATTACTGATCTTCACACTCTTTTTCTTACTTTTCTTATTCACTTTTATTAGAAATCTTATTTACTTCAAGATACATTCAATTACTGATCTTCACACTCTTTTTTTACTTTTCTTATTCACTTTTCCTAGAAATCTTATTTACTTCAAAATACATTCAATTACTGATCTTCACACTCTTTTTCTTACTTTTCTTATTCACTTTTCTTACAAATCTTATTTAACTTCTAGATACTTTCAATTACTGATCTTCACACTTTTTTTCTTACTTTTATTATTTAACTTCTAGATACTTTCAATCACTGATCTTCACACTCTTTTTCTTACTTTTCTTATTCACTTTTATTAGAAATCTTATTTAACTTCTAGATACTTTCAATTACTGATCTTCACACTCTTTTTCTTACTTTTATTATTTAACTTCTAGATACTTTTAATTACTGATCTTCACACTCTTTTTCTTACTTTTCTTATTCACTTTTCCTAGAAATCTTATTTAACTTCTAGATACTTTCAATTACTTATCTTCACACTCTTTTATTTACTTTTCATATTCACTTTTCTTAGAAATCTTATTTAACTTCTAGATACTTTCAATTACTTATCTTCACACTCTTTTATTTGCTTTTCATATTCACTTTTCTTACAAATCTTATTTAACTTCAAGATACATTCAATCATGATTTTCACACTCTTTTTCTTACTTTTCTTATTCACTTTTCTTAGAAATCTTATTTAACTTCTGGATACTTTCAATCACTGATCTTCACACTCTTTTTCTTACTTTTCTTATTCACTTTTCTTAGAAATCTTATTTAACTTCTAGATACTTTCAATTACTGTTCTTCACACTCTTTTTCTTACTTTTCTTATTCACTTTTATTAGAAATCTTATTTAACTTCTAGATACTTTCAATCACTGATCTTCACACTCTTTTTCTTACTTTTCTTATTCACTTTTCTTAGAAATCTTATTTAACTTCTAGATACTTTCAATCACTGATCTTCACACTCTTTTTCTTACTTTTCTTATTCACTTTTATTAGAAATCTTATTTAACTTCTAGATACTTTCAATTACTGATCTTCACACTCTTTTTCTTACTTTTATTATTTAACTACTAGATACTTTTAATTACTGATCTTTACACTCTTTTTCTTACTTTTCTTATTCACTTTTCCTAGAAATCTTATTTAACTTCTAGATACTTTCAATTACTTATCTTCACACTCTTTTATTTACTTTTCATATTCACTTTTATTAGAAATCTTATTTACTTCAAGATACATTCAATTACTGATCTTCACACTCTTTTTCTTACTTTTCTTATTCACTTTTATTAGAAATCTTATTTACTTCAAGATACATTCAATTACTGATCTTCACACTCTTTTTCTTACTTTTCTTATTCACTTTTCCTAGAAATCTTATTTAACTTCTAAATACTTTCAATTACTGATCTTCACACTCTTTTTCTTACTTTTCTTATTCACTTTTATTAGAAATCTTATTTAACTTCTAGATACTTTCAATCACTGATCTTCACACTCTTTTTCTTACTTTTCTTATTCACTTTTCTTAGAAATCTTATTTAACTTCTAGATACTTTCAATCACTGATCTTCACACTCTTTTTCTTACTTTTCTTATTCACTTTTATTAGAAATCTTATTTAACTTCTAGATACTTTCAATTACTGATCTTCACACTCTTTTTCTTACTTTTATTATTTAACTTCTAGATACTTTTAATTACTGATCTTTACACTCTTTTTCTTACTTTTCTTATTCACTTTTCCTAGAAATCTTATTTAACTTCTAGATACTTTCAATTACTTATCTTCACACTCTTTTATTTACTTTTCATATTCACTTTTATTAGAAATCTTATTTACTTCAAGATACATTCAATTACTGATCTTCACACTCTTTTTCTTACTTTTCTTATTCACTTTTATTAGAAATCTTATTTACTTCAAGATACATTCAATTACTGATCTTCACACTCTTTTTTTACTTTTCTTATTCACTTTTCCTAGAAATCTTATTTACTTCAAAATACATTCAATTACTGATCTTCACACTCTTTTTCTTACTTTTCTTATTCACTTTTCTTATTTACTTCAAGATACATTCAATTGATCTTCACACTCTTTTTCTTACTTTTCTTATTCACTTTTATTAGAAATCTTATTTACTTCAAGATACTTTCAATTACTGATCTTCACACTTTTTTTCTTACTTTTATTATTTAACTTCTAGATACTTTCAATCACTGATCTTCACACTCTTTTTCTTACTTTTCTTATTCACTTTTAATCTTATTTAACTTCTAGATACTTTCAATCACTGATCTTCACACTCTTTTTCTTACTTTTCTTATTCACTTTTCTTACATCTTATTTAACTTCTACTTTCAATTATTTAACTTCTAGATCTTTTAATTACTGACTTCACTTTTTTTTACTTTTCTTATTCACTTTTATTTATTTAACTTCTAGATACTTTCAATTACTGATATCTTCACACTCTTTTATTTACTTTTCATTATTCACTTTTCTTAGAAATCTTATTTAACTTCTAGATACTTTCAATTACTTATCTTCACACTCTTTTTCTTACTTTTCATATTCACTTTTCTTACAAATCTTATTTAACTTCTAGATACTTCAATCATGATTTTCACACTCTTTTTCTTACTTTTCTTATTCACTTTTCTTAGAAATCTTATTTAACTTCTGGATACTTTCAATCACTGATCTTCACACTCTTTTTCTTACTTTTCTTATTCACTTTTCTTAGAAATCTTATTTAACTTCTAGATACTTTCAATTACTGATCTTCACACTCTTTTTCTTACTTTTCTTATTCACTTTTATTAGAAATCTTATTTAACTTCTAGATACTTTCAATCACTGATCTTCACACCTTTTTTTACTTTTCTTATTCACTTTTATTAGAAATCTTATTTACTTCTAGATACTTTCAATCACTGATCTTCACACTCTTTTTCTTACTTTTCTTATTCACTTTTATTAGAAATCTTATTTAACTTCTAGATACTTTCAATTACTGATCTTCACACTCTTTTTCTTACTTTTATTATTTAACTACTAGATACTTTTAATTACTGATCTTTACACTCTTTTTCTTACTTTTCTTATTCACTTTTCCTAGAAATCTTATTTAACTTCTAGATACTTTCAATTACTTATCTTCACACTCTTTTATTTACTTTTCATATTCACTTTTATTAGAAATCTTATTTAACTTCAAGATACATTCAATCATGATCTTCACACTCTTTTTCTTACTTTTCTTATTCACTTTTCTTAGAAATCTTATTTAACTTCTGGATACTTTCAATCACTGATCTTCACACTCTTTTTCTTACTTTTCTTATTCACTTTTCTTAGAAATCTTATTTAACTTCTAAATACATTCAATTACTGTTCTTCACACTCTTTTTCTTACTTTTCTTATTCACTTTTATTAGAAATCTTATTTAACTTCTAGATACTTTCAATCACTGATCTTCACACTCTTTTTCTTACTTTTCTTATTCACTTTTCTTAGAAATCTTATTTAACTTCTAGATACTTTCAATTACTGATCTTCACACTCTTTTTCTTACTTTTAT
>CAMPDV010006401.1:0-18053 GCA_946699065.1 Loxodes magnus | reverse complement strand
CACATATCAACTTATTACTTCTCGAAGCATAACCTTAAAACTGAAATTCTATCTTCTTTTCTCTTACTTTACTTCTTCACTTTTCTAAAAACTTATTACTCTAAAAGCATACTCAATGAAACTGAAATTCTATCTTCTTTTCTTACTTTACTTCTTCACTTTTCTAAATACTTATTACTCTAAAAGCATACTCCTTAAAACTGAAATTCTATCTTCTTTTCTTACTTTACTTCTTCACTTTTCTAAATACTTATTATTTCTCGAAGCATAACCTTAAAACTGAAATTCTATCTTCTTTTATTACTTTACTTCTTCACTTTTCTAAAAACTTATTACTCTAAAAGCATACTCAATGAAACTGAAATTCTATCTTCTTTTCTTACTTTACTTCTTCACTTTTCTAAATACTTATTACTCTAAAAGCATACTCCTTAAAACTGAAATTCTATCTTCTTTTCTTACTTTACTTCTTCACTTTTCTAAATACTTATTACTTCTCGAAGCATAACC
Organism: Loxodes magnus; assembly: GCA_946699065.1. NCBI lineage: Eukaryota > Ciliophora > Karyorelictea > Loxodida > Loxodidae > Loxodes > Loxodes magnus. The sequence goes on along the minus strand of CAMPDV010006401.1, from coordinate 17,543 downwards.
TTAAAACTGAAATTCTATCTTCTTTTCTTACTTTACTTCTTCACTTTTCTAAATACTTATTACTCTAAAAGCATACTCAATGAAACTGAAATTCTATCTTCTTTTCTTACTTTACTTCTTCACTTTTCTAAATACTTATTACTCTAAAAGCATACTCTTTAAAACTGAAATTCTATCTTCTTTTCTTACTTTACTTCTTCACTTTTCTAAATACTTATTACTCTAAAAGCATACTCTTTAAAACTGAAATTCTATCTTCTTTTCTCTTACTTTACTTCTTCACTTTTCTAAATATTTATTACTCTAAAAGCATACTCCTTAAAACTGAAATTCTATCTTCTTTTCTCTTACTTTACTTCTTCACTTTTCTAAATACTTATTACTCTAAAAGCATACTCCTTAAAACTGAAATTCTATCTTCTTTTCTTACTTTACTTCTTCACTTTTCTAAATACTTATTACTTCTCGAAGCATAACCTTAAAACTGAAATTCTATCTTCTTTTCTCTTACTTTACTTCTTCACTTTTCTAAAAACTTATTACTCTAAAAGCATACTCAATGAAACTGAAATTCTATCTTCTTTTCTTACTTTACTTCTTCACTTTTCTAAATACTTATTACTCTAAAAGCATACTCCTTAAAACTGAAATTCTATCTTCTTTTCTTACTTTACTTCTTCACTTTTCTAAATACTTATTACTTCTCGAAGCATAACCTTAAAACTGAAATTCTATCTTCTTTTCTTACTTTACTTCTTCACTTTTCTAAATACTTATTACTCTAAAAGCATACTCTTTAAAACTGAAATTCTATCTTCTTTCCTTACTTTACTTCTTCACTTTTCTAAATACTTATTACTCTAAAAGCATACTCTTTAAAACTGAAATTCTATCTTATTTTCTTACTTTACTTCTTCACTTTTTTAAATACTTATTACTTCTCGAAGCATAACCTTAAAACTGAAATTCTATCTTCTTTTCTCTTACTTTACTTCTTCACTTTTCTAAAAACTTATTACTCTAAAAGCATACTCAATGAAACTGAAACTCTATCTTCTTTTCTTACTTTACTTCTTCACTTTTCTAAATACTTATTACTCTAAAAGCATACTCCTTAAAACTGAAATTCTATCTTCTTTTCTTACTTTACTTCTTCACTTTTCTAAATACTTATTACTCTAAAAGCATACTCTTTAAAACTGAAATTCTATCTTCTTTCCTTACTTTACTTCTTCACTTTTCTAAATACTTATTACTCTAAAAGCATACTCAATGAAACTGAAATTCTATCTTCTTTTCTTACTTTACTTCTTCACTTTTCTAAATACTTATTACTCTAAAAGCATACTCAATGAAACTGAAATTCTATCTTCTTTTCTTACTTTACTTCTTCACTTTTCTAAATACTTATTACTCTAAAAGCATACTCCTTAAAACTGAAATTCTATCTTCTTTTCTTACTTTACTTCTTCACTTTTCTAAATACTTATTACTCTGAAAGCATACTCAATGAAACTGAAATTCTATCTTCTTTTCTTACTTTACTTCTTCACTTTTCTAAATACTTATTACTCTAAAAGCATACTCAATGAAACTGAAACTCTATCTTCTTTCCTTACTTTACTTCTTCACTTTTCTAAATACTTATTACTCTAAAAGCATACTCCTTAAAACTGAAATTCTATCTTCTTTTCTCTTACTTTACTTCTTCACTTTTCTAAATACTTATTACTCTAAAAGCATACTCCTTAAAACTGAAATTCTATCTTCTTTTCTTACTTTACTTCTTCACTTTTCTAAATACTTATTACTTCTCGAAGCTTAACCTTAAAACTGAAATTCTATCTTCTTTTCTTACTTTACTTCTTCACTTTTCTAAATACTTATTACTCTAAAAGCATACTCTTTAAAACTGAAATTCTATCTTCTTTTCTTACTTTACTTCTTCACTTTTCTAAATACTTATTACTCTAAAAGCATACTCAATGAAACTGAAATTCTATCTTCTTTTCTCTTACTTTACTTCTTCACTTTTCTAAATACTTATTACTCTAAAAGCATACTCCTTAAAACTGAAATTCTATCTTCTTTTCTTACTTTACTTCTTCACTTTTTTAAATACTTATTACTCTAAAAGCATACTCAATGAAACTGAAATTCTATCTTCTTTTCTCTTACTTTACTTCTTCACTTTTCTAAATACTTATTACTCTAAAAGCATACTCCTTAAAACTGAAATTCTATCTTCTTTTCTTACTTTACTTCTTCACTTTTCTAAATACTTATTACTTCTCGAAGCATAACCTTAAAACTGAAATTCTATCTTCTTTTCTTACTTTACTTCTTCACTTTTCTAAATACTTATTACTCTAAAAGCATACTCAATGAAACTGAAATTCTATCTTCTTTTCTCTTACTTTACTTCTTCACTTTTTTAAATACTTATTACTCTAAAAGCATAACCTTAAAACTGAAATTCTATCTTCTTTCTCTTACTTTACTTCTTCACTTTTCTAAATACTTATTACTCTAAAAGCATACTCAATGAAACTGAAACTCTATCTTCTTTTCTTACTTTACTTCTTCACTTTTCTAAATACTTATTACTCTAAAAGCATACTCCTCAAAACTGAAACTCTATCTTCTTTCCTTACTTTACTTCTTCACTTTTCTAAATACTTATTAATTCTCAAAGCATACTCAATGAAACTGAAACTCTATCTTCTTTTCTTACTTTACTTCTTCACTTTTCTAAATACTTATTACTCTAAAAGCATACTCAATGAAACTGAAACTCTATCTTCTTTTCTTACTTTACTTCTTCACTTTTCTAAATACTTATTACTCTAAAAGCATACTCCTCAAAACTGAAACTCTATCTTCTTTCCTTACTTTACTTCTTCACTTTTCTAAATACTTATTAATTCTCAAAGCATACTCAATGAAACTGAAATTCTATCTTCTTTTCTCTTACTTTACTTCTTCACTTTTCTAATTACTTATTACTCTAAAAGCATACTCAATGAAACTGAAATTCTATCTTCTTTTCTTACTTTACTTCTTCACTTTTCTAAATACTTATTACTCTAAAAGCATACTCCTCAAAACTGAAATTCTATCTTCTTTTCTCTTACTTTACTTCTTCACTTTTCTAAATACTTATTACTCTAAAAGCATACTCAATGAAACTGAAACTCTATCTTCTTTTCTTACTTTACTTCTTCACTTTTCTAAATACTTATTACTCTAAAAGCATACTCCTCAAAACTGAAACTCTATCTTCTTTCCTTACTTTACTTCTTCACTTTTCTAAATACTTATTAATTCTCAAAGCATACTCAATGAAACTGAAACTCTATCTTCTTTTCTTACTTTACTTCTTCACTTTTCTAAATACTTATTACTCTAAAAGCATACTCAATGAAACTGAAACTCTATCTTCTTTTCTTACTTTACTTCTTCACTTTTCTAAATACTTATTACTCTAAAAGCATACTCAATGAAACTGAAACTCTATCTTCTTTCCTTACTTTACTTCTTCACTTTTTTAAATACTTATTACTCTAAAAGCATAACCTTAAAACTGAAATTCTATCTTCTTTTCTTACTTTACTTCTTCACTTTTCTAAATACTTATTACTCTAAAAGCATACTCAATGAAACTGAAACTCTATCTTCTTTTCTTACTTTACTTCTTCACTTTTCTAAATACTTATTACTCTAAAAGCATACTCCTCAAAACTGAAACTCTATCTTCTTTCCTTACTTTACTTCTTCACTTTTCTAAATACTTATTAATTCTCAAAGCATACTCAATGAAACTGAAATTCTATCTTCTTTTCTCTTACTTTACTTCTTCACTTTTCTAATTACTTATTACTCTAAAAGCATACTCAATGAAACTGAAATTCTATCTTCTTTTCTTACTTTACTTCTTCACTTTTCTAAATACTTATTACTCTAAAAGCATACTCTTTAAAACTGAAATTCTATCTTCTTTTCTCTTACTTTACTTCTTCACTTTTCTAAATACTTATTACTCTAAAAGCATACTCAATGAAACTGAAACTCTATCTTCTTTTCTTACTTTACTTCTTCACTTTTCTAAATACTTATTACTCTAAAAGCATACTCAATGAAACTGAAACTCTATCTTCTTTTCTTACTTTACTTCTTCACTTTTCTAAATACTTATTACTCTAAAAGCATACTCAATGAAACTGAAACTCTATCTTCTTTTCTTACTTTACTTCTTCACTTTTCTAAATACTTATTACTCTAAAAGCATACTCAATGAAACTGAAATTCTATCTTCTTTTCTTACTTTACTTCTTCACTTTTCTAAATACTTATTACTCTAAAAGCATACTCAATGAAACTGAAACTCTATCTTCTTTTCTTACTTTACTTCTTCACTTTTCTAAATACTTATTACTCTAAAAGCATACTCCTCAAAACTGAAACTCTATCTTCTTTCCTTACTTTACTTCTTCACTTTTCTAAATACTTATTAATTCTCAAAGCATACTCAATGAAACTGAAATTCTATCTTCTTTTCTCTTACTTTACTTCTTCACTTTTCTAATTACTTATTACTCTAAAAGCATACTCAATGAAACTGAAATTCTATCTTCTTTTCTTACTTTACTTCTTCACTTTTCTAAATACTTATTACTCTAAAAGCATACTCTTTAAAACTGAAATTCTATCTTCTTTTCTTACTTTACTTCTTCACTTTTCTAAATACTTATTACTCTAAAAGCATACTCCTTAAAACTGAAATTCTATCTTCTTTCCTTACTTTACTTCTTCACTTTTCTAAATACTTATTATCTCAAAGCATACTCTTTAAAACTGAAATTCTATCTTCTTTTCTTACTTTACTTCTTCACTTTTCTAAATACTTATTACTCTAAAAGCATAACCTTAAAACTGAAATTCTATCTTCTTTTCTCTACTTTACTTCTTCACTTTTCTAAATACTTATTACTCTAAAAGCATACTCAATGAAACTGAAACTCTATCTTCTTTTCTTACTTTACTTCTTCACTTTTCTAAATACTTATTACTCTAAAAGCATACTCCTCAAAACTGAAACTCTATCTTCTTTCCTTACTTTACTTCTTCACTTTTCTAAATACTTATTAATTCTCAAAGCATACTCAATGAAACTGAAATTCTATCTTCTTTTCTCTTACTTTACTTCTTCACTTTTCTAATTACTTATTACTCTAAAAGCATACTCAATGAAACTGAAATTCTATCTTCTTTTCTTACTTTACTTCTTCACTTTTCTAAATACTTATTACTCTAAAAGCATACTCCTCAAAACTGAAACTCTATCTTCTTTCCTTACTTTACTTCTTCACTTTTCTAAATACTTATTACTCTAAAAGCATACTCTTTAAAACTGAAATTCTATCTTCTTTTCCTTACTTTACTTCTTCACTTTTCTAAATACTTATTACTCTAAAAGCATACTCTTTAAAACTGAAATTCTATCTTATTTTCTTACTTTACTTCTTCACTTTTCTAAATACTTATTACTTCTCGAAGCATAACCTTAAAACTGAAATTCTATCTTCTTTTCTCTTACTTTACTTCTTCACTTTTCTAAAAACTTATTACTCTAAAAGCATACTCAATGAAACTGAAATTCTATCTTCTTTTCTTACTTTACTTCTTCACTTTTCTAAATACTTATTACTCTAAAAGCATACTCTTTAAAACTGAAATTCTATCTTCTTTTCTCTTACTTTACTTCTTCACTTTTCTAAATACTTATTACTCTAAAAGCATACTCAATGAAACTGAAACTCTATCTTCTTTTCTTACTTTACTTCTTCACTTTTCTAAATACTTATTACTCTAAAAGCATACTCAATGAAACTGAAATTCTATCTTCTTTTCTTACTTTACTTCTTCACTTTTCTAAATACTTATTGATTCTCAAAGCATACTCAATGAAACTGAAACTCTATCTTCTTTTCTTACTTTACTTCTTCACTTTTCTAAATACTTATTACTCTAAAAGCATACTCAATGAAACTGAAATTCTATCTTCTTTTCTTACTTTACTTCTTCACTTTTCTAAATACTTATTACTCTAAAAGCATACTCAATGAAACTGAAACTCTATCTTCTTTTCTTACTTTACTTCTTCACTTTTCTAAATACTTATTACTCTAAAAGCATACTCAATGAAACTGAAATTCTATCTTCTTTTCTTACTTTACTTCTTCACTTTTCTAAATACTTATTACTCTAAAAGCATACTCAATGAAACTGAAACTCTATCTTCTTTCCTTACTTTACTTCTTCACTTTTCTAAATACTTATTACTCTAAAAGCATACTCCTTAAAACTGAAATTCTATCTTCTTTTCTCTTACTTTACTTCTTCACTTTTCTAAATACTTATTGATTCTCAAAGCATACTCAATGAAACTGAAACTCTATCTTCTTTCCTTACTTTACTTCTTCACTTTTCTAAATACTTATTACTCTAAAAGCATACTCCTCAAAACTGAAACTCTATCTTCTTTCCTTACTTTACTTCTTCACTTTTCTAAATACTTATTAATTCTCAAAGCATACTCAATGAAACTGAAATTCTATCTTCTTTTCTTACTTTACTTCTTCACTTTTCTAAATACTTATTACTCTAAAAGCATACTCCTGAAAACTGAAACTCTATCTTCTTTTCTTACTTTACTTCTTCACTTTTCTAAATACTTATTACTCTAAAAGCATACTCAATGAAACTGAAATTCTATCTTCTTTTCTCTTACTTTACTTCTTCACTTTTCTAAATACTTATTACTCTAAAAGCATACTCCTTAAAACTGAAATTCTATCTTCTTTTCTCTTACTTTACTTCTTCACTTTTTTAAATACTTATTACTCTAAAAGCATAACCTTAAAACTGAAATTCTATCTTCTTTTCTCTTACTTTACTTCTTCACTTTTCTAAATACTTATTACTCTAAAAGCATACTCAATGAAACTGAAACTCTATCTTCTTTTCTTACTTTACTTCTTCACTTTTCTAAATACTTATTACTCTAAAAGCATACTCCTCAAAACTGAAACTCTATCTTCTTTCCTTACTTTACTTCTTCACTTTTCTAAATACTTATTAATTCTCAAAGCATACTCAATGAAACTGAAATTCTATCTTCTTTTCTCTTACTTTACTTCTTCACTTTTCTAATTACTTATTACTCTAAAAGCATACTCCTTAAAACTGAAATTCTATCTTCTTTTCTCTTACTTTACTTCTTCACTTTTCTAAATACTTATTACTCTAAAAGCATACTCTTTAAAACTGAAATTCTATCTTCTTTTCTTACTTTACTTCTTCACTTTTCTAAATACTTATTACTCTAAAAGCATACTCTTTAAAACTGAAATTCTATCTTCTTTTCTTACTTTACTTCTTCACTTTTCTAAATACTTATTACTCTAAAAGCATACTCCTCAAAACTGAAACTCTATCTTCTTTCCTTACTTTACTTCTTCACTTTTCTAAATACTTATTAATTCTCAAAGCATACTCAATGAAACTGAAATTCTATCTTCTTTTCTCTTACTTTACTTCTTCACTTTTCTAATTACTTATTACTCTAAAAGCATACTCAATGAAACTGAAATTCTATCTTCTTTTCTTACTTTACTTCTTCACTTTTCTAAATACTTATTACTCTAAAAGCATACTCTTTAAAACTGAAATTCTATCTTCTTTTCTTACTTTACTTCTTCACTTTTCTAAATACTTATTACTCTAAAAGCATACTCAATGAAACTGAAATTCTATCTTCTTTTCTCTTACTTTACTTCTTCACTTTTCTAAATACTTATTACTCTAAAAGCATACTCTTTAAAACTGAAATTCTATCTTCTTTTCTTACTTTACTTCTTCACTTTTCTAAATACTTATTACTCTAAAAGCATACTCAATGAAACTGAAATTCTATCTTCTTTTCTTACTTTACTTCTTCACTTTTCTAAATACTTATTACTCTAAAAGCATACTCAATGAAACTGAAATTCTATCTTCTTTTCTTACTTTACTTCTTCACTTTTCTAAATACTTATTACTCTAAAAGCATACTCAATGAAACTGAAACTCTATCTTCTTTTCTTACTTTACTTCTTCACTTTTCTAAATACTTATTACTCTAAAAGCATACTCCTCAAAACTGAAACTCTATCTTCTTTCCTTACTTTACTTCTTCACTTTTCTAAATACTTATTAATTCTCAAAGCATACTCAATGAAACTGAAATTCTATCTTCTTTTCTCTTACTTTACTTCTTCACTTTTCTAATTACTTATTACTCTAAAAGCATACTCAATGAAACTGAAATTCTATCTTCTTTTCTTACTTTACTTCTTCACTTTTCTAAATACTTATTACTCTAAAAGCATACTCTTTAAAACTGAAATTCTATCTTCTTTTCTTACTTTACTTCTTCACTTTTCTAAATACTTATTACTCTAAAAGCATACTCTTTAAAACTGAAATTCTATCTTCTTTCCTTACTTTACTTCTTCACTTTTCTAAATACTTATTACTCTAAAAGCATACTCTTTAAAACTGAAATTCTATCTTCTTTTCTTACTTTACTTCTTCACTTTTCTAAATACTTATTACTTCTCAAAGCATACTCAATAAAACTGAAATTCTATCTTCTTTTCTCTTACTTTACTTCTTCACTTTTCTAAATACTTATTACTCTAAAAGCATACTCAATGAAACTGAAATTCTATCTTCTTTTCTTACTTTACTTCTTCACTTTTCTAAATACTTATTACTCTAAAAGCATACTCCTCAAAACTGAAACTCTATCTTCTTTCCTTACTTTACTTCTTCACTTTTCTAAATACTTATTACTCTAAAAGCATACTCTTTAAAACTGAAATTCTATCTTATTTTCTTACTTTACTTCTTCACTTTTCTAAATACTTATTACTTCTCGAAGCATAACCTTAAAACTGAAATTCTATCTTCTTTTCTCTTACTTTACTTCTTCACTTTTCTAAAAACTTATTACTCTAAAAGCATACTCAATGAAACTGAAACTCTATCTTCTTTTCTTACTTTACTTCTTCACTTTTCTAAATACTTATTACTCTAAAAGCATACTCCTCAAAACTGAAACTCTATCTTCTTTCCTTACTTTACTTCTTCACTTTTCTAAATACTTATTACTCTAAAAGCATACTCTTTAAAACTGAAATTCTATCTTATTTTCTTACTTTACTTCTTCACTTTTCTAAATACTTATTACTTCTCGAAGCATAACCTTAAAACTGAAATTCTATCTTCTTTTCTCTTACTTTACTTCTTCACTTTTCTAAAAACTTATTACTCTAAAAGCATACTCAATGAAACTGAAACTCTATCTTCTTTTCTTACTTTACTTCTTCACTTTTCTAAATACTTATTACTCTAAAAGCATACTCAATGAAACTGAAATTCTATCTTCTTTTCTTACTTTACTTCTTCACTTTTCTAAATACTTATTACTCTAAAAGCATACTCAATGAAACTGAAACTCTATCTTCTTTTCTTACTTTACTTCTTCACTTTTCTAAATACTTATTACTCTAAAAGCATACTCAATGAAACTGAAATTCTATCTTCTTTTCTTACTTTACTTCTTCACTTTTCTAAATACTTATTACTCTAAAAGCATACTCAATGAAACTGAAACTCTATCTTCTTTCCTTACTTTACTTCTTCACTTTTCTAAATACTTATTACTCTAAAAGCATACTCCTTAAAACTGAAATTCTATCTTCTTTTCTCTTACTTTACTTCTTCACTTTTCTAAATACTTATTGATTCTCAAAGCATACTCAATGAAACTGAAACTCTATCTTCTTTCCTTACTTTACTTCTTCACTTTTCTAAATACTTATTACTCTAAAAGCATACTCCTCAAAACTGAAACTCTATCTTCTTTCCTTACTTTACTTCTTCACTTTTCTAAATACTTATTAATTCTCAAAGCATACTCAATGAAACTGAAACTCTATCTTCTTTTCTTACTTTACTTCTTCACTTTTCTAAATACTTATTACTCTAAAAGCATACTCAATGAAACTGAAACTCTATCTTCTTTTCTTACTTTACTTCTTCACTTTTCTAAATACTTATTACTCTAAAAGCATAACCTTAAAACTGAAATTCTATCTTCTTTTCTCTTACTTTACTTCTTCACTTTTCTAAAAACTTATTACTCTAAAAGCATACTCTTTAAAACTGAAATTCTATCTTCTTTTCTTACTTTACTTCTTCACTTTTCTAAATACTTATTAATTCTCAAAGCATACTCAATGAAACTGAAATTCTATCTTCTTTTCTTACTTTACTTCTTCACTTTTCTAAATACTTATTACTCTAAAAGCATACTCAATGAAACTGAAATTCTATCTTCTTTTCTCTTACTTTACTTCTTCACTTTTCTAAATACTTATTACTCTAAAAGCATACTCTTTAAAACTGAAATTCTATCTTATTTTCTTACTTTACTTCTTCACTTTTTTAAATACTTATTAATTCTCAAAGCATACTCAATGAAACTGAAATTCTATCTTCTTTTCTTACTTTACTTCTTCACTTTTCTAAATACTTATTACTCTAAAAGCATACTCAATGAAACTGAAACTCTATCTTCTTTTCTTACTTTACTTCTTCACTTTTCTAAATACTTATTACTCTAAAAGCATACTCCTCAAAACTGAAATTCTATCTTCTTTCCTTACTTTACTTCTTCACTTTTCTAAATACTTATTAATTCTCAAAGCATACTCAATGAAACTGAAATTCTATCTTCTTTTCTTACTTTACTTCTTCACTTTTCTAAATACTTATTACTCTAAAAGCATACTCAATGAAACTGAAATTCTATCTTCTTTTCTTACTTTACTTCTTCACTTTTCTAAATACTTATTACTCTAAAAGCATACTCTTTAAAACTGAAATTCTATCTTCTTTTCTCTTACTTTACTTCTTCACTTTTCTAAATACTTATTACTCTAAAAGCATACTCTTTAAAACTGAAATTCTATCTTCTTTCCTTACTTTACTTCTTCACTTTTCTAAATACTTATTACTCTAAAAGCATACTCTTTAAAACTGAAATTCTATCTTATTTTCTTACTTTACTTCTTCACTTTTCTAAATACTTATTACTCTAAAAGCATACTCTTTAAAACTGAAATTCTATCTTCTTTTCTCTTACTTTACTTCTTCACTTTTCTAAAAACTTATTACTCTAAAAGCATACTCAATGAAACTGAAATTCTATCTTCTTTTCTTACTTTACTTCTTCACTTTTCTAAATACTTATTACTCTAAAAGCATACTCCTTAAAACTGAAATTCTATCTTCTTTTCTTACTTTACTTCTTCACTTTTCTAAATACTTATTATTTCTCGAAGCATAACCTTAAAACTGAAATTCTATCTTCTTTTATTACTTTACTTCTTCACTTTTCTAAAAACTTATTACTCTAAAAGCATACTCAATGAAACTGAAATTCTATCTTCTTTTCTTACTTTACTTCTTCACTTTTCTAAATACTTATTACTCTAAAAGCATACTCCTTAAAACTGAAATTCTATCTTCTTTTCTTACTTTACTTCTTCACTTTTCTAAATACTTATTACTTCTCGAAGCATAACCTTAAAACTGAAATTCTATCTTCTTTTCTTACTTTACTTCTTCACTTTTCTAAATACTTATTACTCTAAAAGCATACTCAATGAAACTGAAATTCTATCTTCTTTTCTTACTTTACTTCTTCACTTTTCTAAATACTTATTACTCTAAAAGCATACTCTTTAAAACTGAAATTCTATCTTCTTTTCTTACTTTACTTCTTCACTTTTCTAAATACTTATTACTCTAAAAGCATACTCTTTAAAACTGAAATTCTATCTTCTTTTCTCTTACTTTACTTCTTCACTTTTCTAAATATTTATTACTCTAAAAGCATACTCCTTAAAACTGAAATTCTATCTTCTTTTCTCTTACTTTACTTCTTCACTTTTCTAAATACTTATTACTCTAAAAGCATACTCCTTAAAACTGAAATTCTATCTTCTTTTCTTACTTTACTTCTTCACTTTTCTAAATACTTATTACTTCTCGAAGCATAACCTTAAAACTGAAATTCTATCTTCTTTTCTCTTACTTTACTTCTTCACTTTTCTAAAAACTTATTACTCTAAAAGCATACTCAATGAAACTGAAATTCTATCTTCTTTTCTTACTTTACTTCTTCACTTTTCTAAATACTTATTACTCTAAAAGCATACTCCTTAAAACTGAAATTCTATCTTCTTTTCTTACTTTACTTCTTCACTTTTCTAAATACTTATTACTTCTCGAAGCATAACCTTAAAACTGAAATTCTATCTTCTTTTCTTACTTTACTTCTTCACTTTTCTAAATACTTATTACTCTAAAAGCATACTCTTTAAAACTGAAATTCTATCTTCTTTCCTTACTTTACTTCTTCACTTTTCTAAATACTTATTACTCTAAAAGCATACTCTTTAAAACTGAAATTCTATCTTATTTTCTTACTTTACTTCTTCACTTTTTTAAATACTTATTACTTCTCGAAGCATAACCTTAAAACTGAAATTCTATCTTCTTTTCTCTTACTTTACTTCTTCACTTTTCTAAAAACTTATTACTCTAAAAGCATACTCAATGAAACTGAAACTCTATCTTCTTTTCTTACTTTACTTCTTCACTTTTCTAAATACTTATTACTCTAAAAGCATACTCCTTAAAACTGAAATTCTATCTTCTTTTCTTACTTTACTTCTTCACTTTTCTAAATACTTATTACTCTAAAAGCATACTCTTTAAAACTGAAATTCTATCTTCTTTCCTTACTTTACTTCTTCACTTTTCTAAATACTTATTACTCTAAAAGCATACTCAATGAAACTGAAATTCTATCTTCTTTTCTTACTTTACTTCTTCACTTTTCTAAATACTTATTACTCTAAAAGCATACTCAATGAAACTGAAATTCTATCTTCTTTTCTTACTTTACTTCTTCACTTTTCTAAATACTTATTACTCTAAAAGCATACTCCTTAAAACTGAAATTCTATCTTCTTTTCTTACTTTACTTCTTCACTTTTCTAAATACTTATTACTCTGAAAGCATACTCAATGAAACTGAAATTCTATCTTCTTTTCTTACTTTACTTCTTCACTTTTCTAAATACTTATTACTCTAAAAGCATACTCAATGAAACTGAAACTCTATCTTCTTTCCTTACTTTACTTCTTCACTTTTCTAAATACTTATTACTCTAAAAGCATACTCCTTAAAACTGAAATTCTATCTTCTTTTCTCTTACTTTACTTCTTCACTTTTCTAAATACTTATTACTCTAAAAGCATACTCCTTAAAACTGAAATTCTATCTTCTTTTCTTACTTTACTTCTTCACTTTTCTAAATACTTATTACTTCTCGAAGCTTAACCTTAAAACTGAAATTCTATCTTCTTTTCTTACTTTACTTCTTCACTTTTCTAAATACTTATTACTCTAAAAGCATACTCAATAAAACTGAAATTCTATCTTCTTTTCTTACTTTACTTCTTCACTTTTCTAAATACTTATTACTCTAAAAGCATACTCAATGAAACTGAAATTCTATCTTCTTTTCTCTTACTTTACTTCTTCACTTTTCTAAATACTTATTACTCTAAAAGCATACTCCTTAAAACTGAAATTCTATCTTCTTTTCTCTTACTTTACTTCTTCACTTTTCTAAATACTTATTACTCTAAAAGCATACTCAATGAAACTGAAATTCTATCTTCTTTTCTCTTACTTTACTTCTTCACTTTTCTAAATACTTATTACTCTAAAAGCATACTCCTTAAAACTGAAATTCTATCTTCTTTTCTTACTTTACTTCTTCACTTTTCTAAATACTTATTACTTCTCGAAGCATAACCTTAAAACTGAAATTCTATCTTCTTTTCTTACTTTACTTCTTCACTTTTCTAAATACTTATTACTCTAAAAGCATACTCAATGAAACTGAAATTCTATCTTCTTTTCTCTTACTTTACTTCTTCACTTTTCTAAATACTTATTACTCTAAAAGCATACTCTTAAAACTGAAATTCTATCTTCTTTTCTCTTACTTTACTTCTTCACTTTTCTAAATACTTATTACTCTAAAAGCATACTCAATGAAACTGAAACTCTATCTTCTTTTCTTACTTTACTTCTTCACTTTTCTAAATACTTATTACTCTAAAAGCATACTCAATGAAACTGAAATTCTATCTTCTTTTCTTACTTTACTTCTTCACTTTTCTAAATACTTATTACTCTAAAAGCATACTCAATGAAACTGAAACTCTATCTTCTTTCCTTACTTTACTTCTTCACTTTTCTAAATACTTATTACTCTAAAAGCATACTCCTTAAAACTGAAATTCTATCTTCTTTTCTTACTTTACTTCTTCACTTTTCTAAATACTTATTACTCTAAAAGCATACTCAATGAAACTGAAACTCTATCTTCTTTCCTTACTTTACTTCTTCACTTTTCTAAATACTTATTACTCTAAAAGCATACTCCTTAAAACTGAAATTCTATCTTCTTTTTTCTCTTACTTTACTTCTTCACTTTTCTAATTACTTATTACTCTAAAAGCATACTCCTGAAAACTGAAATTCTATCTTCTTTTCTTACTTTACTTCTTCACTTTTCTAAATACTTATTACTCTAAAAGCATACTCCTTAAAACTGAAATTCTATCTTCTTTTCTTACTTTACTTCTTCACTTTTCTAAATACTTATTACTCTAAAAGCATACTCAATGAAACTGAAACTCTATCTTCTTTTCTTACTTTACTTCTTCACTTTTCTAAATACTTATTACTCTAAAAGCATACTCCTCAAAACTGAAACTCTATCTTCTTTCCTTACTTTACTTCTTCACTTTTCTAAATACTTATTAATTCTCAAAGCATACTCAATGAAACTGAAATTCTATCTTCTTTTCTTACTTTACTTCTTCACTTTTCTAAATACTTATTACTCTAAAAGCATACTCAATGAAACTGAAATTCTATCTTCTTTTCTTACTTTACTTCTTCACTTTTCTAAATACTTATTACTCTAAAAGCATACTCAATGAAACTGAAACTCTATCTTCTTTCTCTTACTTTACTTCTTCACTTTTCTAAATACTTATTACTCTAAAAGCATACTCCTCAAAACTGAAACTCTATCTTCTTTTCTTACTTACTTTACTTCTTCACTTTTCTAAATACTTATTACTCTAAAAGCATACTCAATGAAACTGAAATTCTATCTTCTTTTCTTACTTTACTTCTTCACTTTTCTAAATACTTATTACTCTAAAAGCATACTCTTTAAAACTGAAATTCTATCTTCTTTTCTCTTACTTTACTTCTTCACTTTTCTAAATACTTATTACTCTAAAAGCATACTCAATGAAACTGAAACTCTATCTTCTTTTCTTACTTTACTTCTTCACTTTTCTAAATACTTATTACTCTAAAAGCATACTCAATGAAACTGAAACTCTATCTTCTTTTCTTACTTTACTTCTTCACTTTTCTAAATACTTATTACTCTAAAAGCATACTCAATGAAACTGAAACTCTATCTTCTTTTCTTACTTTACTTCTTCACTTTTCTAAATACTTATTACTCTAAAAGCATACTCAATGAAACTGAAATTCTATCTTCTTTTCTTACTTTACTTCTTCACTTTTCTAAATACTTATTACTCTAAAAGCATACTCAATGAAACTGAAATTCTATCTTCTTTTCTTACTTTACTTCTTCACTTTTCTAAATACTTATTACTCTAAAAGCATACTCCTCAAAACTGAAACTCTATCTTCTTTCCTTACTTTACTTCTTCACTTTTCTAAATACTTATTAATTCTCAAAGCATACTCAATGAAACTGAAATTCTATCTTCTTTTCTCTTACTTTACTTCTTCACTTTTCTAATTACTTATTACTCTAAAAGCATACTCAATGAAACTGAAATTCTATCTTCTTTTCTTACTTTACTTCTTCACTTTTCTAAATACTTATTACTCTAAAAGCATACTCTTTAAAACTGAAATTCTATCTTCTTTTCTTACTTTACTTCTTCACTTTTCTAAATACTTATTACTCTAAAAGCATACTCTTTAAAACTGAAATTCTATCTTCTTTCCTTACTTTACTTCTTCACTTTTCTAAATACTTATTACTCTAAAAGCATACTCTTTAAAACTGAAATTCTATCTTATTTTCTTACTTTACTTCTTCACTTTTCTAAATACTTATTACTCTAAAAGCATAACCTTAAAACTGAAATTCTATCTTCTTTTCTCTTACTTTACTTCTTCACTTTTCTAAATACTTATTACTCTAAAAGCATACTCAATGAAACTGAAACTCTATCTTCTTTTCTTACTTTACTTCTTCACTTTTCTAAATACTTATTACTCTAAAAGCATACTCCTTAAAACTGAAATTCTATCTTCTTTTCTTACTTTACTTCTTCACTTTTCTAAATACTTATTACTCTAAAAGCATACTCAATAAAACTGAAATTCTATCTTCTTTTCTCTTACTTTACTTCTTCACTTTTCTAAATACTTATTACTCTAAAAGCATACTCTTAAAACTGAAATTCTATCTTCTTTTCTAACTTTACTTCTTCACTTTTCTAAATACTTATTACTCTAAAAGCATACTCAATGAAACTGAAATTCTATCTTCTTTTCTTACTTTACTTCTTCACTTTTCTAAATACTTATTACTCTAAAAGCATACTCCTTAAAACTGAAATTCTATCTTCTTTTCTTACTTTACTTCTTCACTTTTCTAAATACTTATTACTCTAAAAGCATACTCTTTAAAACTGAAATTCTATCTTCTTTTCTTACTTTACTTCTTCACTTTTCTAAATACTTATTACTCTAAAAGCATACTCAATGAAACTGAAACTCTATCTTCTTTTCTTACTTTACTTCTTCACTTTTCTAAATACTTATTACTCTAAAAGCATACTCAATGAAACTGAAATTCTATCTTCTTTTCTTACTTTACTTCTTCACTTTTCTAAATACTTATTGATTCTCAAAGCATACTCAATGAAACTGAAACTCTATCTTCTTTTCTTACTTTACTTCTTCACTTTTCTAAATACTTATTACTCTAAAAGCATACTCAATGAAACTGAAATTCTATCTTCTTTTCTTACTTTACTTCTTCACTTTTCTAAATACTTATTACTCTAAAAGCATACTCAATGAAAACTGAAACTCTATCTTCTTTTCTTACTTTACTTCTTCACTTTTCTAAATACTTATTACTCTAAAAGCATACTCAATGAAACTGAAATTCTATCTTCTTTTCTTACTTTACTTCTTCACTTTTCTAAATACTTATTACTCTAAAAGCATACTCCTTGAAACTGAAACTCTATCTTCTTTCCTTACTTTACTTCTTCAC
>CAMPDV010006400.1:0-18637 GCA_946699065.1 Loxodes magnus | reverse complement strand
TAATACATAATGTGTGTGACCACTCATGGTCTTACAGGTACCTGTCTTGACGTCCCATAGTCTCACCGTATAATCATAACTTCCCGATACGATGAACTCTGAATCACTGGATATAGCCACAGATAATACATAACTAGTGTGACCACTCATGGTCTTACAGGTACCTGTCTTGACGTCCCATAGTCTCACCGTCTAATCTCCACTTCCCGATACGATGAACTCTGAATCACTGGATATCGCCACAGATAATACATAATGTGTGTGACCACTCATGGTCTTACAGGTACCTGTCTTGACGTCCCATAGTCTCACCGTCTAATAATAACTTCCCGATACGATGAACTCTGAATCACTGGATATAGCCACAGATAATACATAATGTGTGTGACCACTCATGGTCTTACAGGTACCTGTCTTGACGTCCCATAGTCTCACCGTATAATCATAACTTCCCGATACGATGAACTCTGAATCACTGGATATAGCCACAGATAATACATAATGTGTGTGACCACTCATGGTCTTACAGGTACCTGTCTTGACGTCCCATAGTCTCACCGTATAATCTCCACTTCCCGATACGATGAACTCTGAATCACTGGATATAGCCACAGATAATACATAATGTGTGTGACCACTCATGGTCTTACAGGTACCTGTCTTGACGTCCCATAGTCTCACCGTCTAATCTTAACTTCCCGATACGATGAACTCTGAATCACTGGATATAGCCACAGATAATACATAACTAGTGTGACCACTCATGGTCTTACAGGTACCTGTCTTGACGTCCCATAGTCTCACCGTCTAATCTCCACTTCCCGATACGATGAACTCTGAATCACTGGATATAGCCACAGATAATACATAATGTGTGTGACCACTCATGGTCTTACAGGTACCTGTCTTGACGTCCCATAGTCTCACCGTCTAATCTCCACTTCCCGATACGATGAACTCTGAATCACTGGATATAGCCACAGATAATACATAACTAGTGTGACCACTCATGGTCTTACAGGTACCTGTCTTGACGTCCCATAGTCTCACCGTATAATCTCCACTTCCCGATACGATGAACTCTGAATCACTGGATATAGCCACAGATAATACATAATGTGTGTGACCACTCATGGTCTTACAGGTACCTGTCTTGACGTCCCATAGTCTCACCGTCTAATCTCCACTTCCCGATACGATGAACTCTGAATCACTGGATATCGCCACAGATAATACATAATGTGTGTGACCACTCATGGTCTTACAGGTACCTGTCTTGACGTCCCATAGTCTCACCGTCTAATCTCCACTTCCCGATACGATGAACTCTGAATCACTGGATATAGCCACAGATAATACATAACTAGTGTGACCACTCATGGTCTTACAGGTACCTGTCTTGACGTCCCATAGTCTCACCGTCTAATCTCCACTTCCCGATACGATGAACTCTGAATCACTGGATATAGCCACAGATAATACATAATGTGTGTGACCACTCATGGTCTTACAGGTACCTGTCTTGACGTCCCATAGTCTCACCGTATAATCATAACTTCCCGATACGATGAACTCTGAATCACTGGATATAGCCACAGATAATACATAATGTGTGTGACCACTCATGGTCTTACAGGTACCTGTCTTGACGTCCCATAGTCTCACCGTCTAATCTTAACTTCCCGATACGATGAACTCTGAATCACTGGATATAGCCACAGATAATACATAACTAGTGTGACCACTCATGGTCTTACAGGTACCTGTCTTGACGTCCCATAGTCTCACCGTCTAATCTCCACTTCCCGATACGATGAACTCTGAATCACTGGATATAGCCACAGATAATACATAATGTGTGTGACCACTCATGGTCTTACAGGTACCTGTCTTGACGTCCCATAGTCTCACCGTATAATCTCCACTTCCCGATACGATGAACTCTGAATCACTGGATATAGCCACAGATAATACATAATGTGTGTGACCACTCATGGTCTTACAGGTACCTGTCTTGACGTCCCATAGTCTCACCGTCTAATCTTAACTTCCCGATACGATGAACTCTGAATCACTGGATATAGCCACAGATAATACATAACTAGTGTGACCACTCATGGTCTTACAGGTACCTGTCTTGACGTCCCATAGTCTCACCGTATAATCATAACTTCCCGATACGATGAACTCTGAATCACTGGATATCGCCACAGATAATACATAATGTGTGTGACCACTCATGGTCTTACAGGTACCTGTCTTGACGTCCCATAGTCTCACCGTATAATCTCCACTTCCCGATACGATGAACTCTGAATCACTGGATATAGCCACAGATAATACATAACTAGTGTGACCACTCATGGTCTTACAGGTACCTGTCTTGACGTCCCATAGTCTCACCGTCTAATCTCCACTTCCCGATACGATGAACTCTGAATCACTGGATATAGCCACAGATAATACATAATGTGTGTGACCACTCATGGTCTTACAGGTACCTGTCTTGACGTCCCATAGTCTCACCGTATAATCTCCACTTCCCGATACGATGAACTCTGAATCACTGGATATAGCCACAGATAATACATAACTAGTGTGACCACTCATGGTCTTACAGGTACCTGTCTTGACGTCCCATAGTCTCACCGTCTAATCTCCACTTCCCGATACGATGAACTCTGAATCACTGGATATCGCCACAGATAATACATAATGTGTGTGACCACTCATGGTCTTACAGGTACCTGTCTTGACGTCCCATAGTCTCACCGTATAATCTCCACTTCCCGATACGATGAACTCTGAATCACTGGATATAGCCACAGATAATACATAACTAGTGTGACCACTCATGGTCTTACAGGTACCTGTCTTGACGTCCCATAGTCTCACCGTCTAATCTCCACTTCCCGATACGATGAACTCTGAATCACTGGATATCGCCACAGATAATACATAATGTGTGTGACCACTCATGGTCTTACAGGTACCTGTCTTGACGTCCCATAGTCTCACCGTATAATCATAACTTCCCGATACGATGAACTCTGAATCACTGGATATAGCCACAGATAATACATAACTAGTGTGACCACTCATGGTCTTACAGGTACCTGTCTTGACGTCCCATAGTCTCACCGTCTAATCTCCACTTCCCGATACGATGAACTCTGAATCACTGGATATAGCCACAGATAATACATAATGTGTGTGACCACTCATGGTCTTACAGGTACCTGTCTTGACGTCCCATAGTCTCACCGTATAATCATAACTTCCCGATACGATGAACTCTGAATCACTGGATATCGCCACAGATCATACATAATGTGTGTGACCACTCATGGTCTTACAGGTACCTGTCTTGACGTCCCATAGTCTCACCGTATAATCTCCACTTCCCGATACGATGAACTCTGAATCACTGGATATAGCCACAGATAATACATAACTAGTGTGACCACTCATGGTCTTACAGGTACCTGTCTTGACGTCCCATAGTCTCACCGTATAATCATAACTTCCCGATACGATGAACTCTGAATCACTGGATATAGCCACAGATAATACATAACTAGTGTGACCACTCATGGTCTTACAGGTACCTGTCTTGACGTCCCATAGTCTCACCGTCTAATCTCCACTTCCCGATACGATGAACTCTGAATCACTGGATATAGCCACAGATAATACATAATGTGTGTGACCACTCATGGTCTTACAGGTACCTGTCTTGACGTCCCATAGTCTCACCGTCTAATCTTAACTTCCCGATACGATGAACTCTGAATCACTGGATATAGCCACAGATAATACATAACTAGTGTGACCACTCATGGTCTTACAGGTACCTGTCTTGACGTCCCATAGTCTCACCGTCTAATCTCCACTTCCCGATACGATGAACTCTGAATCACTGGATATAGCCACAGATAATACATAATGTGTGTGACCACTCATGGTCTTACAGGTACCTGTCTTGACGTCCCATAGTCTCACCGTCTAATCTCCACTTCCCGATACGATGAACTCTGAATCACTGGATATAGCCACAGATAATACATAACTAGTGTGACCACTCATGGTCTTACAGGTACCTGTCTTGACGTCCCATAGTCTCACCGTATAATCTCCACTTCCCGATACGATGAACTCTGAATCACTGGATATAGCCACAGATAATACATAATGTGTGTGACCACTCATGGTCTTACAGGTACCTGTCTTGACGTCCCATAGTCTCACCGTCTAATCTCCACTTCCCGATACGATGAACTCTGAATCACTGGATATAGCCACAGATAATACATAACTAGTGTGACCACTCATGGTCTTACAGGTACCTGTCTTGACGTCCCATAGTCTCACCGTCTAATCTCCACTTCCCGATACGATGAACTCTGAATCACTGGATATAGCCACAGATAATACATAATGTGTGTGACCACTCATGGTCTTACAGGTACCTGTCTTGACGTCCCATAGTCTCACCGTCTAATCTCCACTTCCCGATACGATGAACTCTGAATCACTGGATATAGCCACAGATAATACATAACTAGTGTGACCACTCATGGTCTTACAGGTACCTGTCTTGACGTCCCATAGTCTCACCGTATAATCTCCACTTCCCGATACGATGAACTCTGAATCACTGGATATAGCCACAGATAATACATAATGTGTGTGACCACTCATGGTCTTACAGGTACCTGTCTTGACGTCCCATAGTCTCACCGTCTAATCTCCACTTCCCGATACGATGAACTCTGAATCACTGGATATCGCCACAGATAATACATAATGTGTGTGACCACTCATGGTCTTACAGGTACCTGTCTTGACGTCCCATAGTCTCACCGTCTAATCTCCACTTCCCGATACGATGAACTCTGAATCACTGGATATAGCCACAGATAATACATAACTAGTGTGACCACTCATGGTCTTACAGGTACCTGTCTTGACGTCCCATAGTCTCACCGTCTAATCTCCACTTCCCGATACGATGAACTCTGAATCACTGGATATAGCCACAGATAATACATAATGTGTGTGACCACTCATGGTCTTACAGGTACCTGTCTTGACGTCCCATAGTCTCACCGTATAATCATAACTTCCCGATACGATGAACTCTGAATCACTGGATATAGCCACAGATAATACATAACTAGTGTGACCACTCATGGTCTTACAGGTACCTGTCTTGACGTCCCATAGTCTCACCGTCTAATCTCCACTTCCCGATACGATGAACTCTGAATCACTGGATATCGCCACAGATAATACATAATGTGTGTGACCACTCATGGTCTTACAGGTACCTGTCTTGACGTCCCATAGTCTCACCGTATAATCTCCACTTCCCGATACGATGAACTCTGAATCACTGGATATCGCCACAGATAATACATAATGTGTGTGACCACTCATGGTCTTACAGGTACCTGTCTTGACGTCCCATAGTCTCACCGTATAATCTCCACTTCCCGATACGATGAACTCTGAATCACTGGATATCGCCACAGATAATACATAACTAGTGTGACCACTCATGGTCTTACAGGTACCTGTCTTGACGTCCCATAGTCTCACCGTATAATCATAACTTCCCGATACGATGAACTCTGAATCACTGGATATAGCCACAGCATATACATAACTAGTGTGACCACTCATGGTCTTACAGGTACCTGTCTTGACGTCCCATAGTCTCACCGTCTAATCTCCACTTCCCGATACGATGAACTCTGAATCACTGGATATCGCCACAGATAATACATAATGTGTGTGACCACTCATGGTCTTACAGGTACCTGTCTTGACGTCCCATAGTCTCACCGTCTAATCTCCACTTCCCGATACGATGAACTCTGAATCACTGGATATCGCCACAGATAATACATAACTAGTGTGACCACTCATGGTCTTACAGGTACCTGTCTTGACGTCCCATAGTCTCACCGTCTAATCTCCACTTCCCGATACGATGAACTCTGAATCACTGGATATAGCCACAGATAATACATAATGTGTGTGACCACTCATGGTCTTACAGGTACCTGTCTTGACGTCCCATAGTCTCACCGTATAATCATAACTTCCCGATACGATGAACTCTGAATCACTGGATATAGCCACAGCATATACATAACTAGTGTGACCACTCATGGTCTTACAGGTACCTGTCTTGACGTCCCATAGTCTCACCGTCTAATCTCCACTTCCCGATACGATGAACTCTGAATCACTGGATATCGCCACAGATAATACATAATGTGTGTGACCACTCATGGTCTTACAGGTACCTGTCTTGACGTCCCATAGTCTCACCGTCTAATCTCCACTTCCCGATACGATGAACTCTGAATCACTGGATATCGCCACAGATAATACATAATGTGTGTGACCACTCATGGTCTTACAGGTACCTGTCTTGACGTCCCATAGTCTCACCGTCTAATCTCCACTTCCCGATACGATGAACTCTGAATCACTGGATATCGCCACAGATAATACATAATGTGTGTGACCACTCATGGTCTTACAGGTACCTGTCTTGACGTCCCATAGTCTCACCGTCTAATCTCCACTTCCCGATACGATGAACTCTGAATCACTGGATATCGCCACAGATAATACATAATGTGTGTGACCACTCATGGTCTTACAGGTACCTGTCTTGACGTCCCATAGTCTCACCGTATAATCATAACTTCCCGATACGATGAACTCTGAATCACTGGATATAGCCACAGATAATACATAACTAGTGTGACCACTCATGGTCTTACAGGTACCTGTCTTGACGTTCCATAGTCTCACCGTATAATCATAACTTCCCGATACGATGAACTCTGAATCACTGGATATAGCCACAGATAATACATAATGTGTGTGACCACTCATGGTCTTACAGGTACCTGTCTTGACGTTCCATAGTCTCACCGTATAATCTCCACTTCCCGATACGATGAACTCTGAATCACTGGATATCGCCACAGATAATACATAATGTGTGTGACCACTCATGGTCTTACAGGTACCTGTCTTGACGTCCCATAGTCTCACCGTATAATCTCCACTTCCCGATACGATGAACTCTGAATCACTGGATATCGCCACAGATAATACATAATGTGTGTGACCACTCATGGTCTTACAGGTACCTGTCTTGACGTCCCATAGTCTCACCGTATAATCATAACTTCCCGATACGATGAACTCTGAATCACTGGATATAGCCACAGATAATACATAACTAGTGTGACCACTCATGGTCTTACAGGTACCTGTCTTGACGTCCCATAGTCTCACCGTATAATCATAACTTCCCGATACGATGAACTCTGAATCACTGG
The DNA here is from genome assembly GCA_946699065.1 of Loxodes magnus. Classification (NCBI taxonomy): domain Eukaryota; phylum Ciliophora; class Karyorelictea; order Loxodida; family Loxodidae; genus Loxodes; species Loxodes magnus. The sequence continues at coordinate 11,270 of CAMPDV010006400.1, read as the reverse complement.
ATATAGCCACAGATAATACATAACTAGTGTGACCACTCATGGTCTTACAGGTACCTGTCTTGACGTCCCATAGTCTCACCGTATAATCATAACTTCCCGATACGATGAACTCTGAATCACTGGATATCGCCACAGATAATACATAATGTGTGTGACCACTCATGGTCTTACAGGTACCTGTCTTGACGTCCCATAGTCTCACCGTATAATCATAACTTCCCGATACGATGAACTCTGAATCACTGGATATAGCCACAGATAATACATAACTAGTGTGACCACTCATGGTCTTACAGGTACCTGTCTTGACGTCCCATAGTCTCACCGTATAATCATAACTTCCCGATACGATGAACTCTGAATCACTGGATATAGCCACAGATAATACATAATGTGTGTGACCACTCATGGTCTTACAGGTACCTGTCTTGACGTCCCATAGTCTCACCGTCTAATCTCCACTTCCCGATACGATGAACTCTGAATCACTGGATATAGCCACAGATAATACATAACTAGTGTGACCACTCATGGTCTTACAGGTACCTGTCTTGACGTCCCATAGTCTCACCGTCTAATAATAACTTCCCGATACGATGAACTCTGAATCACTGGATATAGCCACAGCAGATACATAACTAGTGTGACCACTCATGGTCTTACAGGTACCTGTCTTGACGTCCCATAGTCTCACCGTCTAATCTCCACTTCCCGATACGATGAACTCTGAATCACTGGATATAGCCACAGATAATACATAACTAGTGTGACCACTCATGGTCTTACAGGTACCTGTCTTGACGTCCCATAGTCTCACCGTATAATCTCCACTTCCCGATACGATGAACTCTGAATCACTGGATATAGCCACAGATAATACATAATGTGTGTGACCACTCATGGTCTTACAGGTACCTGTCTTGACGTCCCATAGTCTCACCGTCTAATCTCCACTTCCCGATACGATGAACTCTGAATCACTGGATATCGCCACAGATAATACATAATGTGTGTGACCACTCATGGTCTTACAGGTACCTGTCTTGACGTCCCATAGTCTCACCGTATAATCTCCACTTCCCGATACGATGAACTCTGAATCACTGGATATAGCCACAGATAATACATAACTAGTGTGACCACTCATGGTCTTACAGGTACCTGTCTTGACGTCCCATAGTCTCACCGTCTAATCTCCACTTCCCGATACGATGAACTCTGAATCACTGGATATCGCCACAGATAATACATAATGTGTGTGACCACTCATGGTCTTACAGGTACCTGTCTTGACGTCCCATAGTCTCACCGTATAATCTCCACTTCCCGATACGATGAACTCTGAATCACTGGATATAGCCACAGATAATACATAATGTGTGTGACCACTCATGGTCTTACAGGTACCTGTCTTGACGTCCCATAGTCTCACCGTATAATCTCCACTTCCCGATACGATGAACTCTGAATCACTGGATATAGCCACAGATAATACATAACTAGTGTGACCACTCATGGTCTTACAGGTACCTGTCTTGACGTCCCATAGTCTCACCGTATAATCATAACTTCCCGATACGATGAACTCTGAATCACTGGATATAGCCACAGCATATACATAACTAGTGTGACCACTCATGGTCTTACAGGTACCTGTCTTGACGTCCCATAGTCTCACCGTCTAATCTCCACTTCCCGATACGATGAACTCTGAATCACTGGATATCGCCACAGATAATACATAATGTGTGTGACCACTCATGGTCTTACAGGTACCTGTCTTGACGTCCCATAGTCTCACCGTCTAATAATAACTTCCCAATACGATGAACTCTGAATCACTGGATATAGCCACAGCAGATACATAACTAGTGTGACCACTCATGGTCTTACAGGTACCTGTCTTGACGTCCCATAGTCTCACCGTCTAATCTCCACTTCCCGATACGATGAACTCTGAATCACTGGATATCGCCACAGATAATACATAATGTGTGTGACCACTCATGGTCTTACAGGTACCTGTCTTGACGTCCCATAGTCTCACCGTCTAATCTCCACTTCCCGATACGATGAACTCTGAATCACTGGATATAGCCACAGATAATACATAATGGTTGTGACCACTCATGGTCTTACAGGTACCTGTCTTGACGTCCCATAGTCTCACCGTATAATCATAACTTCCCGATACGATGAACTCTGAATCACTGGATATAGCCACAGATAATACATAACTAGTGTGACCACTCATGGTCTTACAGGTACCTGTCTTGACGTCCCATAGTCTCACCGTCTAATCTCCACTTCCCGATACGATGAACTCTGAATCACTGGATATAGCCACAGCATATACATAACTAGTGTGACCACTCATGGTCTTACAGGTACCTGTCTTGACGTCCCATAGTCTCACCGTATAATCTCCACTTCCCGATACGATGAACTCTGAATCACTGGATATAGCCACAGATAATACATAATGTGTGTGACCACTCATGGTCTTACAGGTACCTGTCTTGACGTCCCATAGTCTCACCGTATAATCTCCACTTCCCGATACGATGAACTCTGAATCACTGGATATAGCCACAGATAATACATAACTAGTGTGACCACTCATGGTCTTACAGGTACCTGTCTTGACGTCCCATAGTCTCACCGTATAATCATAACTTCCCGATACGATGAACTCTGAATCACTGGATATAGCCACAGCATATACATAACTAGTGTGACCACTCATGGTCTTACAGGTACCTGTCTTGACGTCCCATAGTCTCACCGTCTAATCTCCACTTCCCGATACGATGAACTCTGAATCACTGGATATCGCCACAGATAATACATAATGTGTGTGACCACTCATGGTCTTACAGGTACCTGTCTTGACGTCCCATAGTCTCACCGTCTAATCTCCACTTCCCGATACGATGAACTCTGAATCACTGGATATCGCCACAGATAATACATAATGTGTGTGACCACTCATGGTCTTACAGGTACCTGTCTTGACGTCCCATAGTCTCACCGTCTAATCTCCACTTCCCGATACGATGAACTCTGAATCACTGGATATCGCCACAGATAATACATAACTAGTGTGACCACTCATGGTCTTACAGGTACCTGTCTTGACGTCCCATAGTCTCACCGTCTAATCTCCACTTCCCGATACGATGAACTCTGAATCACTGGATATAGCCACAGATAATACATAATGTGTGTGACCACTCATGGTCTTACAGGTACCTGTCTTGACGTCCCATAGTCTCACCGTATAATCATAACTTCCCGATACGATGAACTCTGAATCACTGGATATAGCCACAGCATATACATAACTAGTGTGACCACTCATGGTCTTACAGGTACCTGTCTTGACGTCCCATAGTCTCACCGTATAATCTCCACTTCCCGATACGATGAACTCTGAATCACTGGATATAGCCACAGATAATACATAATGTGTGTGACCACTCATGGTCTTACAGGTACCTGTCTTGACGTCCCATAGTCTCACCGTATAATCTCCACTTCCCGATACGATGAACTCTGAATCACTGGATATAGCCACAGATAATACATAATGTGTGTGACCACTCATGGTCTTACAGGTACCTGTCTTGACGTCCCATAGTCTCACCGTCTAATCTCCACTTCCCGATACGATGAACTCTGAATCACTGGATATCGCCACAGATAATACATAATGTGTGTGACCACTCATGGTCTTACAGGTACCTGTCTTGACGTCCCATAGTCTCACCGTCTAATCTCCACTTCCCGATACGATGAACTCTGAATCACTGGATATCGCCACAGATAATACATAATGTGTGTGACCACTCATGGTCTTACAGGTACCTGTCTTGACGTCCCATAGTCTCACCGTATAATCTCCACTTCCCGATACGATGAACTCTGAATCACTGGATATAGCCACAGATAATACATAATGTGTGTGACCACTCATGGTCTTACAGGTACCTGTCTTGACGTCCCATAGTCTCACCGTCTAATCTCCACTTCCCGATACGATGAACTCTGAATCACTGGATATCGCCACAGATAATACATAATGTGTGTGACCACTCATGGTCTTACAGGTACCTGTCTTGACGTCCCATAGTCTCACCGTATAATCTCCACTTCCCGATACGATGAACTCTGAATCACTGGATATAGCCACAGATAATACATAACTAGTGTGACCACTCATGGTCTTACAGGTACCTGTCTTGACGTCCCATAGTCTCACCGTATAATCATAACTTCCCGATACGATGAACTCTGAATCACTGGATATAGCCACAGCATATACATAACTAGTGTGACCACTCATGGTCTTACAGGTACCTGTCTTGACGTCCCATAGTCTCACCGTCTAATCTCCACTTCCCGATACGATGAACTCTGAATCACTGGATATCGCCACAGATAATACATAATGTGTGTGACCACTCATGGTCTTACAGGTACCTGTCTTGACGTCCCATAGTCTCACCGTCTAATAATAACTTCCCAATACGATGAACTCTGAATCACTGGATATAGCCACAGCAGATACATAACTAGTGTGACCACTCATGGTCTTACAGGTACCTGTCTTGACGTCCCATAGTCTCACCGTCTAATCTCCACTTCCCGATACGATGAACTCTGAATCACTGGATATCGCCACAGATAATACATAATGTGTGTGACCACTCATGGTCTTACAGGTACCTGTCTTGACGTCCCATAGTCTCACCGTCTAATCTCCACTTCCCGATACGATGAACTCTGAATCACTGGATATAGCCACAGATAATACATAATGTGTGTGACCACTCATGGTCTTACAGGTACCTGTCTTGACGTCCCATAGTCTCACCGTATAATCATAACTTCCCGATACGATGAACTCTGAATCACTGGATATAGCCACAGATAATACATAACTAGTGTGACCACTCATGGTCTTACAGGTACCTGTCTTGACGTCCCATAGTCTCACCGTCTAATCTCCACTTCCCGATACGATGAACTCTGAATCACTGGATATAGCCACAGCATATACATAACTAGTGTGACCACTCATGGTCTTACAGGTACCTGTCTTGACGTCCCATAGTCTCACCGTATAATCTTAACTTCCCGATACGATGAACTCTGAATCACTGGATATCGCCACAGATAATACATAATGTGTGTGACCACTCATGGTCTTACAGATACCTGTCTTGACGTCCCATAGTCTCACCGTATAATCTCCACTTCCCGATACGATGAACTCTGAATCACTGGATATAGCCACAGATAATACATAATGTGTGTGACCACTCATGGTCTTACAGGTACCTGTCTTGACGTCCCATAGTCTCACCGTATAATCTTAACTTCCCGATACGATGAACTCTGAATCACTGGATATAGCCACAGATAATACATAACTAGTGTGACCACTCATGGTCTTACAGGTACCTGTCTTGACGTCCCATAGTCTCACCGTATAATCTCCACTTCCCGATACGATGAACTCTGAATCACTGGATATAGCCACAGATAATACATAACTAGTGTGACCACTCATGGTCTTACAGGTACCTGTCTTTACGTCCCATAGTCTCACCGTATAATCTCCACTTCCCGATACGATGAACTCTGAATCACTGGATATAGCCACAGATGATACATAATGTGTGTGACCACTCATGGTCTTACAGGTACCTGTCTTGACGTCCCATAGTCTCACCGTATAATCTCCACTTCCCGATACGATGAACTCTGAATCACTGGATATAGCCACAGATAATACATAATGTGTGTGACCACTCATGGTCTTACAGGTACCTGTCTTGACGTCCCATAGTCTCACCGTCTAATCTCCACTTCCCGATACGATGAACTCTGAATCACTGGATATAGCCACAGATAATACATAATGTGTGTGACCACTCATGGTCTTACAGGTACCTGTCTTGACGTTCCATAGTCTCACCGTATAATCTCCACTTCCCGATACGATGAACTCTGAATCACTGGATATAGCCACAGATAATACATAATGTGTGTGACCACTCATGGTCTTACAGGTACCTGTCTTGACGTTCCATAGTCTCACCGTATAATCTCCACTTCCCGATACGATGAACTCTGAATCACTGGATATAGCCACAGATAATACATAACTAGTGTGACCACTCATGGTCTTACAGGTACCTGTCTTGACGTCCCATAGTCTCACCGTCTAATCTCCACTTCCCGATACGATGAACTCTGAATCACTGGATATAGCCACAGATAATACATAACTAGTGTGACCACTCATGGTCTTACAGGTACCTGTCTTGACGTCCCATAGTCTCACCGTATAATCTCCACTTCCCGATACGATGAACTCTGAATCACTGGATATAGCCACAGATAATACATAACTAGTGTGACCACTCATGGTCTTACAGGTACCTGTCTTGACGTCCCATAGTCTCACCGTATAATCTTAACTTCCCGATACGATGAACTCTGAATCACTGGATATCGCCACAGATAATACATAATGTGTGTGACCACTCATGGTCTTACAGGTACCTGTCTTGACGTCCCATAGTCTCACCGTCTAATCTCCACTTCCCGATACGATGAACTCTGAATCACTGGATATCGCCACAGATAATACATAATGTGTGTGACCACTCATGGTCTTACAGGTACCTGTCTTGACGTCCCATAGTCTCACCGTATAATCTCCACTTCCCGATACGATGAACTCTGAATCACTGGATATAGCCACAGATGATACATAATGTGTGTGACCACTCATGGTCTTACAGGTACCTGTCTTGACGTCCCATAGTCTCACCGTCTAATCTCCACTTCCCGATACGATGAACTCTGAATCACTGGATATAGCCACAGATAATACATAACTAGTGTGACCACTCATGGTCTTACAGGTACCTGTCTTGACGTCCCATAGTCTCACCGTCTAATCTCCACTTCCCGATACGATGAACTCTGAATCACTGGATATAGCCACAGATAATACATAATGTGTGTGACCACTCATGGTCTTACAGATACCTGTCTTGACGTCCCATAGTCTCACCGTCTAATCTCCACTTCCCGATACGATGAACTCTGAATCACTGGATATCGCCACAGATAATACATAATGTGTGTGACCACTCATGGTCTTACAGGTACCTGTCTTGACGTCCCATAGTCTCACCGTATAATCTTAACTTCCCGATACGATGAACTCTGAATCACTGGATATAGCCACAGATAATACATAATGTGTGTGACCACTCATGGTCTTACAGGTACCTGTCTTGACGTCCCATAGTCTCACCGTCTAATCTCCACTTCCCGATACGATGAACTCTGAATCACTGGATATAGCCACAGATAATACATAATGTGTGTGACCACTCATGGTCTTACAGATACCTGTCTTGACGTCCCATAGTCTCACCGTATAATCTCCACTTCCCGATACGATGAACTCTGAATCACTGGATATAGCCACAGATAATACATAATGTGTGTGACCACTCATGGTCTTACAGGTACCTGTCTTGACGTTCCATAGTCTCACCGTATAATCTCCACTTCCCGATACGATGAACTCTGAATCACTGGATATAGCCACAGATAATACATAATGTGTGTGACCACTCATGGTCTTACAGGTACCTGTCTTGACGTTCCATAGTCTCACCGTATAATCTCCACTTCCCGATACGATGAACTCTGAATCACTGGATATAGCCACAGATAATACATAACTAGTGTGACCACTCATGGTCTTACAGGTACCTGTCTTGACGTCCCATAGTCTCACCGTCTAATCTCCACTTCCCGATACGATGAACTCTGAATCACTGGATATAGCCACAGATAATACATAACTAGTGTGACCACTCATGGTCTTACAGGTACCTGTCTTGACGTCCCATAGTCTCACCGTCTAATCTCCACTTCCCGATACGATGAACTCTGAATCACTGGATATAGCCACAGATAATACATAATGTGTGTGACCACTCATGGTCTTACAGGTACCTGTCTTGACGTCCCATAGTCTCACCGTATAATCTCCACTTCCCGATACGATGAACTCTGAATCACTGGATATAGCCACAGATAATACATAATGTGTGTGACCACTCATGGTCTTACAGGTACCTGTCTTGACGTCCCATAGTCTCACCGTCTAATCTCCACTTCCCGATACGATGAACTCTGAATCACTGGATATAGCCACAGATAATACATAATGTGTGTGACCACTCATGGTCTTACAGGTACCTGTCTTGACGTCCCATAGTCTCACCGTATAATCTCCACTTCCCGATACGATGAACTCTGAATCACTGGATATAGCCACAGATAATACATAATGTGTGTGACCACTCATGGTCTTACAGGTACCTGTCTTGACGTCCCATAGTCTCACCGTATAATCTCCACTTCCCGATACGATGAACTCTGAATCACTGGATATAGCCACAGATAATACATAATGTGTGTGACCACTCATGGTCTTACAGGTACCTGTCTTGACGTCCCATAGTCTCACCGTCTAATCTCCACTTCCCGATACGATGAACTCTGAATCACTGGATATCGCCACAGATAATACATAATGTGTGTGACCACTCATGGTCTTACAGGTACCTGTCTTGACGTCCCATAGTCTCACCGTCTAATCTCCACTTCCCGATACGATGAACTCTGAATCACTGGATATCGCCACAGATAATACATAATGTGTGTGACCACTCATGGTCTTACAGGTACCTGTCTTGACGTCCCATAGTCTCACCGTATAATCATAACTTCCCGATACGATGAACTCTGAATCACTGGATATAGCCACAGATAATACATAATGTGTGTGACCACTCATGGTCTTACAGGTACCTGTCTTGACGTTCCATAGTCTCACCGTATAATCTCCACTTCCCGATACGATGAACTCTGAATCACTGGATATAGCCACAGATAATACATAACTAGTGTGACCACTCATGGTCTTACAGGTACCTGTCTTGACGTCCCATAGTCTCACCGTATAATCTCCACTTCCCGATACGATGAACTCTGAATCACTGGATATAGCCACAGATAATACATAATGTGTGTGACCACTCATGGTCTTACAGGTACCTGTCTTGACGTCCCATAGTCTCACCGTCTCATCTCTACTTCCCGATACGATGAACTCTGAATCACTGGATATAGCCACAGATCTTACATAATTTGTGTGACTACTCATGGTCTTACAGGTACCTGTCTTGACGTTCCATAGTCTCACCGTCTCATCTCTACTTGCCGATACGATGAACTCTGAATCACTGGATATAGCCACAGATAATACATAATGTGTGTGACCACTCATGGTCTTACAGGTACCTGTCTTGACGTTCCATAGTCTCACCGTATAATCTCCACTTCCCGATACGATGAACTCTGAATCACTGGATATAGCCACAGATAATACATAACTAGTGTGACCACTCATGGTCTTACAGGTACCTGTCTTGACGTCCCATAGTCTCACCGTATAATCTCCACTTCCCGATACGATGAACTCTGAATCACTGGATATAGCCACAGATAATACATAATGTGTGTGACCACTCATGGTCTTACAGGTACCTGTCTTGACGTCCCATAGTCTCACCGTATAATCTCCACTTCCCGATACGATGAACTCTGAATCACTGGATATAGCCACAGATAATACATAATGTGTGTGACCACTCATGGTCTTACAGGTACCTGTCTTGACGTCCCATAGTCTCACCGTATAATCTTAACTTCCCGATACGATGAACTCTGAATCACTGGATATAGCCACAGATAATACATAACTAGTGTGACCACTCATGGTCTTACAGGTACCTGTCTTGACGTCCCATAGTCTCACCGTATAATCTCCACTTCCCGATACGATGAACTCTGAATCACTGGATATAGCCACAGATAATACATAACTAGTGTGACCACTCATGGTCTTACAGGTACCTGTCTTTACGTCCCATAGTCTCACCGTATAATCTCCACTTCCCGATACGATGAACTCTGAATCACTGGATATAGCCACAGATAATACATAATGTGTGTGACCACTCATGGTCTTACAGGTACCTGTCTTGACGTCCCATAGTCTCACCGTATTATCTCTACTTCCCGATACGATGAACTCTGAATCACTGGATATAACCACAGCATTTACATAACTAGTGTGACCACTCATGGTCTTACAGATACCTGTCTTGACGTCCCATAGTCTCACCGTATAATCTCCACTTCCCGATACGATGAACTCTGAATCACTGGATATAGCCACAGATAATACATAACTAGTGTGACCACTCATGGTCTTACAGGTACCTGTCTTGACGTCCCATAGTCTCACCGTATAATCTCCACTTCCCGATACGATGAACTCTGAATCACTGGATATAGCCACAGATAATACATAATGTGTGTGACCACTCATGGTCTTACAGGTACCTGTCTTGACGTTCCATAGTCTCACCGTATAATCTCCACTTCCCGATACGATGAACTCTGAATCACTGGATATAGCCACAGATAATACATAATGTGTGTGACCACTCATGGTCTTACAGGTACCTGTCTTGACGTTCCATAGTCTCACCGTATAATCTCCACTTCCCGATACGATGAACTCTGAATCACTGGATATAGCCACAGATAATACATAATGTGTGTGACCACTCATGGTCTTACAGGTACCTGTCTTGACGTCCCATAGTCTCACCGTATTATCTCTACTTCCCGATACGATGAACTCTGAATCACTGGATATAACCACAGCATTTACATAACTAGTGTGACCACTCATGGTCTTACAGATACCTGTCTTGACGTCCCATAGTCTCACCGTATAATCTCCACTTCCCGATACGATGAACTCTGAATCACTGGATATAGCCACAGATAATACATAACTAGTGTGACCACTCATGGTCTTACAGGTACCTGTCTTGACGTCCCATAGTCTCACCGTATAATCTCCACTTCCCGATACGATGAACTCTGAATCACTGGATATAGCCACAGATAATACATAATGTGTGTGACCACTCATGGTCTTACAGGTACCTGTCTTGACGTTCCATAGTCTCACCGTATAATCTCCACTTCCCGATACGATGAACTCTGAATCACTGGATATAGCCACAGATAATACATAATGTGTGTGACCACTCATGGTCTTACAGGTACCTGTCTTGACGTTCCATAGTCTC